>CAUYRT010040545.1:0-15269 GCA_963574885.1 Lepilemur ruficaudatus
TTTTTTTGAGACAGAGTCTCACTCTGTTGCCTGGGCTAGAGTGAGTGCCGAGGCGTCAGCCTAGCTCACAGCAACCTCAAACTCCTGGGCTCAAGCAATCCTCCTGCCCCAGCCTCCCAAGTAGCTGGGACTACAGGCATGTGCCACCATGCCTGGCTAATTTTTTCTATATATTTTTAGTTGGCCAATTAATTTCTTTCTATTTTTTAGTAGAGATGGGGTCTCACTCTTGCTCAGGCTGGTTTCAAACTCCTGACCTTGAGAGATCCTCCCACCTTGGCCTCCCAGGGTGCTAGGATTACAGGCGTGAGCCACCGCGCCCAGCCCGCAATTGCATTTAATGGGTTAAAAGAGCGCTGCAACCATTTTTATGGGTTCTTCCATTTATTCATTTTGAGGAGCAAGATAAAGGGAAAAGAACACAGGAAATTGAAAAATATATACATAAATATTCAGTCCCAAATTATTTGCATATGTGGCAGTCCTCTTGAGTGAAGAGTTAGTTGTTAAGTTACCTACTCAAAGTTAACAAAACAAATATAGAACAATCTATATTCTCCACAGGTGCAAAATCAATGATTTCAACATTTTACAGATGTTGTTGATGGATAAGCAACAATTCTAGGACTATTTAAAGAAATATATCATTAATACCTGAACTTCTGAATCAAAAGAAAAGAGATTCTGTCTTCCATCTCCTCTACTGAGTTTGTTTAGCTGTTCAGTTTCTCTTCCATACTAAAATTAAAAAAAAAAATCATATTCCTTTATTTCCTTCAAAACAGCATTAAACACAGTTTATGTGAAACTAGCAATATGACACAGCTTCAGAAATATAGCATTCTCTATTTCCATGTACTTAAGATGGATAAAGGATGCTTGCTGGGCTGGGGAGTGATATATCACCATCACCATGACCCACAAGAAGATATAGATCAGGTTCTTATACTTTCTATGTGCCTCTGCATAATACCAAGAATACTGTTCATCCTATAGTCAGTACAAAACAGGAATCCAAGAGACTTTGGGTGTAAAAGAGAAATAAAAGAAAAAACACCATGTTTTATATATCTGTGGTGTTAGCCATGGAGTATTACATACAATTCTGATTCCATCACCTTAGGAAACACATAATGGGCTACACTGTCTGGGATGGCAAAGATTCAAAAAGGATACAACTAAAATCTATAAAATCATAGAAATCCTAGATCAGGAGATCATGAATGTGTTCCTAAATTTTGAAAAATAGCTTTGAAGCTTATCAAAGGTGTAAATTTAAAATAGAAAAAAGGAACTTTTAAATTTATATAACTAAGCAGTCCAGGAAGAGGAATAAAGTAAAAATATAAGTACATTTGAAAAGAACTTAAATGAATAAATGGGTCACAACTTTCTAACCTATTATAATATAGAATCTACAGTATAAAATATGTATCCTACTAAGATACTCACAATAATCACATCTACACTTTCAAAACTGGTTCAATTCATACTCCGAAGAACAGAGTAAATAACACAAATGATGTCTTTTCACCGGAATCTTTAACTGATTAAATTATTCATATGCATATATTTACATATAGAGAACATACGATATTAACATATATAAACCATTATATCAACTATCATGTGCATGAACTGCATCATTATACCCTTGAAAGAAGAATATTTATTTTATGAATGATATACAGTAATTAAATTTAATAAGAACTAGTAGATAAAATTAATAGTCACAAAAACCTGAAAGTATTTCCTGGTGTCTAGAAAAAAATAAGATTTTCCAAACTTTCAGTTGGCACTTACGAGTCTGTGTTTTGGAGTGCGACTTTTCTCTTATGATCTCTACCTGTTTTACCAATTTGCTGTGGTTTCTGACTTGGAAATGACATTGCCAAATGGAATCCAGCATTAAAACTTTAATAGCTAATCCTGTATTGTCTCAGTTCAAAGCAAGTTGCCATAAGGAAAGATATACCTTCATCAGTTCCGGATGCATGCTCCTTTCCAAACTGGCCATGATATTCTCGGCTTTTCCTTGGCTGCTAGTTTCATCATCTGCAAATTCATTAAAAGCAGATGTTCCAAACCATACAGACCATTACTAATCACCTAAGAGGAATATTTTAACTATCTCTCCCACCCATCCTCTCCTACTAGATTTATTGCAAGGAATTTCGATTATGAAAGCATAGGGAAAACTTTAATGGACTGTTGAAAATCTGCCATGAATTTTCTATTCATTTTAGTCTGGTTATATTTCATGTGTCAGAGCCCATGCAGAATCGAATGTTAAAAAAAAGTCTATTAGCCTTCATAGTCACTTTTAATGAAGCAGCAGGTCACCCTTCAAGATTAAGAGTTCTACATTCACCCTGCACAAAGGACATTCCTATGGATTAAAGACAAGGGCTTTACCTCAATAATGAATCATTTAAAAATTCTGACCTTGTGCTGTTTCTACCGTCTCCTTTTTTTCTTGCACTAAACTGTCGGTATTGATCTGAATAATCTTTTTCAAAGTTATCAACCATTCTTCCATTTCCTGCTCAGTTTCAGCAGCCAGATAATGGCTATACTTATCTAACATCTTGAGTTCAAAAGCATGACGGCGCATTTTGGGGCACTAGAGGAAAAGAAAAATCATGTGTTCAGTTAGTTTGGTTACTCTTTTAATATTAGATTTCATTAGTTTATTTTTACTTCCGCTCAGCACATACGTGCATCAATATTTTCATGAAATAATTGTTTCTTTTAACAAGAAATAGATACTCCAAGATGATGAATGACCACGTCAAGCATATCTTTTTGGTTTCCCTCGGGACTGTGCACAGTGATATATAGATGCACAAAGTTGGCAGAAAATACTACTTGTTGAGTAAGTTTTACCACTTAAGGCCTTTTGGCATCCTTAAGATTTAGAAATTCAAACTGCCACTATAAAAACAAGCAAACATTTTATTATTTCCACCCACTTAAAGTTTTCCTTGAATATTCACAGATTTTCAAAATCAGCTCTTAAGAACAAGTTTAAATGTGACCTGAAACAAATCTGATACTTATTTAATATCTTACCATAAAACACACTATAGATACCTAATCACTTTGGCATATATAATATCAACTGTATAAAAGAAGACTGAAATATTCTATAGCATGATAGGGTGATCATAGTTAAAAAGAAATTACTGTATATTTCATGGCTGAGCATGGTGGCTCATGCCTGTAATTGTAGCACTCTGGGAAGCAGAGGTGGGAGGATCGCTTGAGCTCAGGAGTTCAAGACCAGCTGGAGCAAGAGTGAGACCCTGCAATCTCTACTAAAAATAGAAAAAAATTAGGCAGGCAACTAAAAATAGAAAAAATTAGCCAGGTGTGGTGGCTCGCGCCTATAGTCCCAGCTACTCGGGAGGCTGAGGCAGGAGGATTGCTTAAGCCCAGGAGTTTGAGGTTGCTGTGAGCTATGCTGATGCCACGGCACTCTAGCCTGGGTGACAGAGTGAAACTCTGGTCTCAAAAAAAAAAAATATTATACTGTAAAGGATACAATTATATAAAAATAATGTAGATAGTTTTAAAGAAAAAATATATACAAATTAAAATATATATTTCAAAATAACTGAAAGAGTGGAATTGGGAAGTTCCTCACACAAAGAAATGATAAATGCTTGAGGTGATGGATATCCCGATTACCCTGCTTTGATCATTACACATTGTATGCTTGCCTCAAAGTATCACATATACACCATAAATATGTACCACTATTATGTATCCATAATAATTAAAAATAAATTTTTTTAAAAAAGAATGGCTTAGTAAAAAAAAAGAAAAGAGATTTTTAAAAAAGAAGATAGACCATTATTGGTTCACATTACATTGTGACTCTCCATAAAACACATGGAAGTGGCCTGTGCTCAATACTAGCACACAAGGAAAATAAAAGGCTCCTCCTTTCCTCAAACATAATGACACATCCTTTTACTTTACCACCTTCTCTGTCATGACAAAAGAAATGACACACTACATCCTCTCAAATCCCTCAGCATTAATTTCTAGAAAGGCTCATGAATCAATAATTTTCCACTGCATGGTCATTATTCAAGAAGGAATCAACAAAGTTCGTCCTTCTCATCTTCAAAATATAGGAAAGGATGAAATTAAACTGATGTGGTAAAGTCATAAAGATTTATACATTTGAAAATATTTGGGAGGGGAGATCATAGATAGATGAGGGAAGCAGATCCTGAGAGAACTACAAAGAAAGGTCAATCCAGACTAGGGCTAACGCATGTGCCCTCTTTCTTCCAGATAGATTAAGAAAGGTATTATATATATTTTAAAAGCATCTTCTATTCACATAGATCTTCATACTTTTAAAAGCGTTATCTTATTTGACAGAAAAATTTTTTAAAAATTTTAAATTATTTTTAAGAGGCCGGGTCTCACTGTGTGGCCCAGGCTGGAGCATGATGGCCATTCACAGGCCTGATGGGGGCGCACCACCTGGCTCAAGGGATCCTCCTGCCTCAGCCTCCCTAGAAGCTGGGCCTACAGGCGTGTGCCACCACAACCTAAAAGTATTTTCTCATTTGATCCTCACAACAATCTCATTTGCTAGAGTACACAGACATTATTAATCTCACTTTACAGTTTTGAAAACTAAGATTTAGGTAAACTAAGCATGTTGAACCAACATCTCCTGCCTCCTAATCAGCCCAGAGGCTCGCTCCATCTAGCCTACCATGCCACCCTGCTGCTGTGACAACGGCTCCTGTGTCTTGGTCAATTGACTTCCTGTTCAGATAATCTCTCTGCCCTCCACTTCCCACCCTGTGTGTGCCTCTTCAGTAATTCAAATCAACAAATATTTGTTAAGTCCCTACTGTGTGCAGGACTCTGCTAATTATTATAGGAGATACAGAAGTGAATAATGCATGGTCCCTGTCATCCAAAAAAGAATGTGCAGAATGAACCACAAATTCGAGTATGATTCAGTTATACGACAGAGAAAAAAGGAAAGTGGTAGCACAGAGAAGGTGGAGTTTAATGCCACTTGTTGGGCATGAGGGTTGAGGAAGGAAACAGAAAATGTTTCACAGCAGAAGTGGCATTTAAGCTGAGTCATAAAAGATAAGGTTTAAACAGGAACAGAAGGGGAAAGTATATAGCGAGAAGAGAAAAAAAAGTAAGATAAGGCACATATGCATGCAACTCCATGGAGTGCTTAGCCTGGTGTGACCAGAGCACAGAATATATAAGAGGGTGCATGGGGACGAGGCTAGAAGGGAGGGTGAGGCCAAATTACTGTGGCCCTTAAATGGCATGGCAAGAACTTTAGACCTTGCTCTATAAGACAATAAATCAAAAGCCAAAAGGTTTGGAGAAGGCAAGTGAAGGATCTATAGCTTAAGAAAACTGGACGAGAGCAGGCAAGAACTTTAGGCCAGAGAAGATAAAAGGGAGAACCAGAGAAGGGGCAGTGAAAATAGAAAAAAAGCAAAAGGCACTTTGGAGCCAGACTCAAAAGGACTTGATAAACGTTTAAATATTGGCACTGAGTGAGAGTGGGGCACTGCAGAGGACTCTGACGTTTCTACTATGGACGTTTTGGTGGATGGAGATGCCACTAACCAAGACAGAAAAATGCTCAGGTTCTTAATAGTTCATCAATAATCCTCTTGGTGAAAGAGAAAGAAAGATTACCTCAATAGCCTTACCTGAACTACATCAATGCAGGCGTCCAAATAGATGCAACCTTTAGATTCTTTTGAATTTTTCTCATCTTTATAGGAGTTCAGAATATATGAACCATCAGGAAGTTGAGTTAAGTAAAAATACCGTCTCTTGAAAACCTATATGTGAAAAATCCAGCAATGATACAGTTGTTATATACACATTGTGTCTGAACAGTTTCTTTGAACTAAAAATCTTAAAGGGCCTGCTGGGCATCGTATCTGGACAATCTTCAGACAACCCTGAGAAGATGTTAGGAATTATCATCTTCATTTAAGACAGAGAATGTGAAGTCAAGCGATTTACCCTCAATTAATAAATGTCTAGAGAAGAATAATATTTAAGATTTGCCACTTTGAAACATATAAAGCATTTTGATATCTGAATCACTGACCCTTTCACTACAGCATCCTTTTCCTATTCAATTGCAAACCACGATTGGATCCTTTTAATCTGGTTTATATTACCACAAATCCAAGTATGAATATAAAAAATACACACACACATTATATATTTCCCACTCACCTGCACATCTTACTGCACTGACCTACTCTGTACCAGTGTCCATGCTTCTGAAAGGCCAGCTTACAGCGCACTCACTCACAGGGAAGCAGAGAGTCACTAGTTGCCCACCAGTTGTTGTTGAGTGCCCTGTATGCTGATACTTGAATCAATAGGTCCAAGGGCACTGTGCCATTCGTTTGGAGTTAGGGACTCACAGTAGTTAAGGACTAGCCTGATGCTACAACTCACAGCAAAGCCATAGGAATGGGAAAAGGAAGGATACTGCTTGACTGGTTCATGCTGTCCCTCTGCCCTCCCCTAAAAACAGAGTTTTGGAACCTGACAAAGGAGTTGAGAAAAGGGGATTAGAAGCTCTCTGATGAATCTACGCTTTTCTCAGTAAGTAAAACACTGCAGACTGTGTCAAGCGTTTGTCACAGTGAAAGGTAGAGCTTATTCCGTTGCAATTCCCAGGATAATGGATCTGAAATCACTTCAGGGTGGGATGGAAACAGAGACAAGGAAATAGACTCTTGTTGATTACTGAGGAAATGCATTCCCCCAGCTTGGCATTTTCAATTGCTCATCTGATTATCCAGTGTGATGCCTGATTATTTTAAGAACTTTAATTATCCAAAGAGTATTATTTGGCAAGATCATTTTTAACTACTCAACGTCTGGCAAAGTATCTGAAACATCAACCGTTTATTTCTCCACAGCATGAGTAAGCAAAATATATAAACATATTAAGTTACATTTCTTTGCAGAAAAACCAATAGAGAGAAATAATAATGCTTGTAATTATTTGTGACTTGTTTAAATATCATTGATTTTTGAATGAATGACAAAAGTATACCTGTATGAGGAATACCCTAACATGTTAGACGGACAAATGCTACAGCTTTTATTTCAGGGAATGGCCACGTGGGCTGTAACAGTATCAACAGGAAGGAGTCTAAGCAGAAAACGTCAGCTCATTTTTCAATGTCAATCAAGTAAATGTTATTGTATTAGGATATAAAAGTATAGAAGGAGTGTGTGCATATTTATATCTTTACATATCTCATAATATTTGAGAATATATGTACAGTCTAATATTCAATGGATCCACATGTAAGTTTGCTGGAAGAAATCTTGATTAATAAACAAGGAAAATGTTAATAATAATGGTGATTATACATGTATGTTTGCTTATTTTCATGACAATGGTTCACATCTATTACTAAAATGATGGAACCAGAAGACCTAAAATCACATACCAAGATCATTTCAAATGAACATTTAATGAGCACTTCCTTTGTGCAAACACCACTTTTAAAAAAATTATCACAATAGTTATGTATGTCAAGAATTACAATGTATCTTTCAGGCAAAAAATATGAAAAAGTTGCCACTAGGCAAGAATTTGAATATGATCAAGTCTAAAACTCAAAGTCTATCACTTCAGTGAGACAGTCTACAGAATCCACTTGCAGAGTCCATAGCCATCAACAAAGAAAGAGGCAGAAGAAGGGAAAATACATAGCAAAACATTTGTGGCATAGAGTCAAATTATAGTCTGTGAAAAAAATTTTTTTCCACGTACAGCTGCCTCACCAAGCAAAGTTTTGTGGCAGCCACCACTTCCAATATTAGCAAAACACATCATTACAATAGAGATGGAAAAGGATATGAAATTACAGCAAATCACTTCCTGTAACATTGCAATTATGTCTAAATGTGACACTGGGGTAGGTAGCTTATGAATGTGGAGAGAGAGCATGATGCCTGAAAGAGCACTTGCAGAAAAAACAGATGCCTGCAAATCTTATGATCTTGTTTCTCAGCCAGGATGCCCTGCTAACCAGCAGTGAAACTGTCTTCAAGACTCTGCTTCTCTCAGTTTCCTCGCTTATAAAATGACAGGATCCGATCAGATGATCTATAAGATCATTTTTTTTAACAATCTACAAATAATTTCATCAAACTTAAACGATTAATACAGCAGCCTTCCTAGTCTGGGAGCTACCCTCCACAAGCAATTTTTCATACACTGGAAGCACACGGTTTGCACAGTAAGAAATTTTTTAAAGTCATCTCTATGTAGAAATCAGACTCTGCCTGAACAACCAATTGTAAGATACTCTATGATATAAGTTGGATTTCAACTTCTGGGAAGCTTTTAAGATGCCTTTTTTAAAGAAGAAAGGGGTATCCTATCTCTCATATGGAACCAAAAGGGAAATCAGAAATGGAACTTCCCTGATACTTTTTCAATTTCCAAAACATAGACATTTTAACAATATTGATTCTACCAGTCCATGAACAAGGCAGATTTTTATCCCTACTTCCAAAATTCCACTTGGTTCCTGAGCCTTTAGAAGATTCTGTGGTATGCATCGCTTTACTTTTTGGCTTTCCCCACTATATCCTAAGCCATTTCTCTGTATTCCAGCTTTCAAAATTTTGTTGCTATTGCTTCCTCTTCTCTCTGTATTCATGGGTTTTGGGTTTTAAAAATCCTCTTTACTATAGTTTTCATGGGGTTTCAGAGGAAATAAAACTGGATTATTATGTTCAATCTGCCTTCTTTATCTGGAAGATTTGGGGGATACATTTTTTAATCATCACAATTGATATTTAGTCTACATTTGGATTTGCCATTTCTGCTTGTCATAATTCTTCTATTAATATAATACATGGAATTATTGGATGCTTTTTTTGGTACCATTGTTACATTCCATAAAACACGATCAATCAGAAATTCAGTTCACAGCTAGAGAACTAAGTCTGCTAATGTTGGCTGGTGTGTCTGGCCCTGATTATCAAAGATAAATTAGGGTTATTTCTATAAAGCAGGGTTTACAATGGGTGCTTCTGTATACTACCATGCTCAGTTGTTAAGGTTAACAAAAAGCAAGGCAGGATCGGACACTTTGGGAATCAAAGTTTGGGTCAGTTCACCAGGCAGAGAACCTTAACTGGCTTGAGCTAACCAAAGGCAACCAAAACTTGAACGGGTAGAGGAGGGGTGTTAAAATATCCACTATGGCTTCTTGACCACTTGCATCAGTGAGGACTACAGCTCTGTGTATATTTGCTCTCTCTTCTCTCCCTCCCTTCTCTTCCACCTTTCATTTTCCTACGGTTTTATATAGAGTATTGTGGTACCAGTTATGTTTATCATTTAGTGACTTACAGTTTTTTCTTTTTTATGCATTTTTATAATTTTCATTACTTTTTCAATAGGTAAGTATAGCTCAAAAACCAAAATGATATAAAAGAGTATGTATTGAAAATTCTCACTCCTGTCCCTGTCTGCCTTGTTCTCTCTTGCCCTGCTCACTATTAGTAACCATTTTAATTAGTTTCTTGTTTGTCTTTTTGGTATTTCTTTATACAGATAGAAACATATATTCTTATTCTCCACTCTCTTACCCAAAAGATACCTTAATATTTATACTGTTCTGTACTCTCTGCTTTCCTCATTGCATAATATATATTAGTACATAGGGAGTTTCCTTGTTCTTTCTTACAGCTCTGTGAATGTACCAATATTTATTTAACCTGTACACTATAGAAAATGACTTGAGTTTGTTTCTCATTTTTGGCTTTACAGACAATATTGCAATGAATAACTTACAAACCTCATTTTGTAGATGTGTAGGTATATTTGTATATAAATACCCAGAAGTGAGAGAGTTGCAGAGTATTGATTTAGTATTACAGTATATCTAGAGTGGGATTAGCTATCATCTGTTTTAATAGTCGGGACAACTTGGAAAATAGCAACAATTTCTAGTACTTACAACAGAGGAAGTTAACGCAGGGAAGTGGTTACCAGGTGATAGAGGAACTGAGCACTTAACTGAGCGAATGAAGCAACTCAGAGATCAGTAACAATAGAAAAGCCATTGCTTATAGCTTGGAAAGACAAAAGTAAGAAGGCTGAGTCACTGAATGCCAGAGTTTGGGGTCATTTGCTAGGGTTAGGGTGTCTATGGACCTGTTTGGTGGGAGCTGAGGCCACTGAGGAGATGCAGTCACTACCAGAGAAGTGGGAGAAGAGGGAGGAGGAGAAATATCCTGGCTTATTCTTTCCTTCCCTTGCCCTTTAGTCTTTCAGGAGTCATCTGATAGTGAGCCTGGGAATCACAATCAACAGGGGTCAGTCAGCCCCTCTTGCAATACAGAGCAGAGCAGGAGAAGGGCAAGGCATGGATCTGAGGACAAATGGGCTCAGAATCCACATAGTCCACCCCTTTTGCTACTGAGCATTCAAGTTCACCCTTCTACCCATGTTTAATACATTCATACTTCTGCCTGTCATACAAACAAGAAGAGAGACTCGAAGTCTTGTTAATCATTTGGAATCTACTAGGGATCCTCATTCCTTTTCATCAGGTCCAGATGTGAGTTTTTGTGGCCTGGTGACTTATGAATTGTAAATTAAGCAACCACTACCTCTCTCCATATAAAATTGTAAGGGAAGGGGATAGGGGGAAAGTAGGAATTATTGGTGTGTGTGTATATGTGTGTGTGTGTGTGTATAAATATACAAATATACACACAAACACACACACAAATATATATTCTTATTCTACCCTCTCTTACCCCAAAGCTACCATACTATTTATACTGTTCTGTACTCTCTGCTTTCCTCACTGCATTATATATATATGTATATATATACACATGCATGCATGAGTGCTACGGTTCTTATTGCTGTAAAGAGTCACAAGGCCATAGTTAATTTTATCACTTGTTCTTCTACCACTTATTTCATATTTCCTTTGTTTTTAGCTAGGACTGCAAGTGGTTAGGGTTCCTTACTTGGTAGCATGGCTATATCGGTCAGGAAACAATCAGAACAACAGAAATGACACTTGGCATTTCAACAGAGAGAATTAAAATAAGAATTTGGTTAAGAGATTTTTGGGAACTGAAAAAGCAAAAGAAGGATACTGAATTAACATAGAGATTGTAATTATAGGAAGAAGCTACCACTCCTAGGTCTGGGGAGATAAAAGGAAGTTTGCACAAAAGGAAACTGGAAGGAGAGGCATCTCGGATTTCTGAGGTGGGGCCACTGCCTAGCTGTTGCTGACATCTTTGGGCATGTTGAGGCTGGTTCTAGGAATGCCAACAAAATTTGAATAGTGTAATTGATAACCACTTGTCAGGAAAGAACTATATCCCCTCTATATCCTTCTGCCTTGAAGAACTTAACAGGAAGCCAAGTGGCACAGTAGAAATGCAGTTCTCATAGTCCCAGCCCTGTCATCAAAAGCAGAGTATTAAAGTGTGGGTTTGGAGTGAGAGACAATGGCAAAATACCTGGGACAGCTCATCACTTTGCATACTCAACATCCATACACATCTTATGTATGTATTTGAGCTTCCCATACAACAATAACAAATTGCAGATTTTCTTTAACAAGATACAGCTAACCTTTGTAGAAATAGGCACTCTCACCCTTTCCTCAAATGTCCTCACATCAATCTCTGGATTTTGTTAATTATGTCTCAGTTCAGTTAGAGTCCCTCATGAATGTTCTGTTACTGAAAGATTAAAATTTAAAGTTAACCACTGCCATTAATTCTTTTTTGTTGTTTTTAAAAATTTTTCCCACTATATTTCTTCCTTTTTTCTTTTAATTTATATTTTGATATACCATTAATTCTTAAAATTACAATGAGAAAGGAGAAGAAAAATTTGTTAATATATACAAAAATACATCATCACATACATATATACATTAAGCAAGGAAGAAAGCAATGCTTAGCTATTAGTCCTTTTTTCTGTGTAGTCGTGAGCCTATAGTTGATATTTATAACTTTCTTCTTCCCCTACTCATTTCATTATCCCTTTGGTCTGAGCCAGCATACACCAGGTGGTGTGATTCAAACTGTCATTCCTGAAGGGTCTGAATCTTCAGTGGTCCTGTCTTTTCTTGGTTATTGTAGTTTTCCATTAACTTCTGCTACAGCAATGTGAATACTGAGAGGTGCCCCGTAGCATCCCCAGGCATAGTCCTCCCTGGCCTCATTGTGTGGTGGCAACCCAATTTTTCTTTAATAGTCAGGATCAATCACTCCAGCCAGTAACTCCCTTTGTTGCCCTTGGTTCAGTTGTGTAATGAGTCTAAAATGGCCACATAGCTGTTAGAAGTCCAATGGAAGCGTTCTTCCTTTGGGAATTAAGACCACCAAACCAGCAGAGTTTAAGTTATGGGAAACAGAAATTCTGTGAATAGGTATAATAATAAGAAAAGCCATTTACTCTTCTACCCCGTGACCTTGGACCTGTGTGGTATTCTGGCTGTGGGAAAAACAGTGCCATATATTGGCTGATGGCTCAAAGCATCTTTGAAGACAGATTCCTAATCTTATATTATTTCTTGGCTAATGCCATAGCTGACTCTTCAGTAGGTCATCCTATCATTCTGTCAGGCCACCTGCTTCTGGATGATGGGGTATGTGATAAGACTAGTGATTTCCATGGTTTACAAACCCTAGTCACTCCTTTTGTGAGATATGTTCCTTAGTTAGAAGCTGTGATGAGTGGGATAACGTGACTGAGCAAGGAATTATGCGGTGGTGCTGGCAGAAACACAATGGGCAGGAAAGGCACATGTAGACCCAAATAGGTGTCTATTCTAGTGCAAACAAATGGTTTTCCCTCACATGATGGAAGAGGCGCACTATAATCAACCTACCAACACATGGTTGGCCGATCTCCTTGGGAAATGTTGCTATACTGGGGACTCACAGTTTAGATTCTGCTCTTGGTGATTTGTGCACTTAACCATGCCAATAGCCAATTAGCTTGATGACGGGAAGTCCAGATTGCTGGGTCTATGCTTTCATCCCTGCCACTATGGCCATTTTGTATATAGGCCCATTAAAACACTAGGATGAGGACAGATGTTGACTGATAACCACAGGACAAGTCATCTTGTTCACCTCTATTATTGAGGCCTCCTCTACAGTTGCTGTCCTTTGGTAGCACTCACACTAATTTCTTCGTAGTTTGTGCTTATTCTGAAAGATCTGTGCATGCATCTTTTCTTTAGTCTTTTTTGTTATCAATCTTTCAGGCTTGTTCTTTTCAATTTCATGACCAACTGACCAAAAGCATTATTCATTGTCCATGAATGAATGTACACCTATGCTAAGGGCCCCTTTTCCATCTTGGCCAAGGTTACAGCAATATGTACTGCCAAAAGTTCTGCCCTTTGGAGGATTTTCCTTCACCATTCTACTTTAGCAGCATCCCTATGTGAGTATGCTGGTACTAGCATAATGTGCAGACCTTTCTGTGAACCAGTTTTTTAACAAATTTTTTAAATTATAAAAAATTTTAATGACATAATAATTGTACATATTTATGGGGTACATAGTTATAGTGTGATACATACAGTGTATAGTGATCAGATTAGGGTAATTAGCATATCCATAATCTCAAACATGTATCATTTCTTTGTATTGGGAATATTCAATATCCTCCTTCTAGCTATTTGGAACTGTATAATATATTATTGTTAACTATAGTCATCCTACAGTGCTACAGAACACTAGAAATTATTCCTCCTATCTAGTAATCCTGTAATTTTGTGTCCTTTAACAAATCTCTCCCTATCCCTTCCTTCCCCCTACTCTTGCCAGCTTCTAGTATCCTCTGTTCTACCTTTTACTCCTATGAGATCAACTTTTTTTTTTAACTTTCACATGTAAATGAGAACATGTAGTGCTTAACTTTCTGTTCCTGGCTTATTTCATTTAACATAACATCCTCCAGTTCCATCCATGTTGCTGCAAATGACAGGATTTCATTCTTTTTTATGGCTGAATTTCCATTGTATTCTTTTCCATCGTGTATCTATGCCACATTTTCTTTATCCATTCATCTGTTGTTGGACACCTAGGTTGATTCCTTATCTTGGCTATTGTGAATAGTGCTGCAATAAACATGAGGGTGCAGATTTCTCTTCGATATACTGATTTTCTTTCCTTTGGATAAATGCCAGAAGTAGGATTGCTGGATCATATGGTAGTTCTATTTGTAGTTTTATGAGAAGCCTCCATATCGTTCTCCATAACGTCTGTACTAGTTTACATTTCCACCAACAGTGTATAAGAGTTCCCTTCTCTCTACATCCTCACCAGCATTTGTCATTTTTTGTCTTTTTGACAATAGCCATCCTAAGTGGGGGAAGATGATACCTCATTGTGGTTTTGATTTCCATTTCCCTGATGATAAGTGATAGTGAGCATTTTTTTTTGAGTATTTATTGGCCATTTGTATGTTTTCTTTTGAGAAATATCTGTTTGGATCATTTCCCCATTTTTAAATTGTTTGTTTATTTACTGTTGAGATGTTTGAGTTCTTTGTATATTCTAGATATAAATCCCATGTCATATTTGTAGTTTGCAAATATTGTCTTCCATTCTATAGGCTGTCTTTTCACTTTGCTGTGCAGGATTTTTGGTTTGATATGATACCATTTGTTTATTTTTGCTTTTGTTGCCTGTACTTTTGAGGTCTATTTTCCCAGACCAATGTCCTGAAGTGTTTCCCATATATTTTCTCCTAGTACATTTATTGTTTCAGGTCTCACATTTAGATCTTTGATCCATTTTGAGTTGATTTTTGTATAGGGTGAGAGGTGGGGGTCTAGTTTCATTCTTCTGCATATGGATATCCAGTTTCTCCAGCACCATTTATTGAAGAAACTGTACTTTCCCCAATGAGTATTCTTGGTGTCTTTGTCAAAAACCAGTTGGCTGTATACAGTAAAAATAGGGTATTAAAAAAAAAGGAAAGAAAAAAATAAGTTGGCTGTAGATACATGGATTGATTTCTGGGTTCTCTATTCTGTTCCATTGGTCTGTGTATCTGTTTTTATGACAGTACCATATTGTTTTGGTTACTATAGCTTTGTTGTATGTTTTGAAATCTGGTAGTGTGATGCCTCCAGCTTTGTTCTTTTGCTCATGATTGTCTTGGCTATTTGGAGTCTTTTGTGTTTCTATACAAATTTTAGGATTTTTTT
>CAUYRT010040546.1:0-15137 GCA_963574885.1 Lepilemur ruficaudatus
TAATTGGCCAACTAAAAATATATAGAAAAAGTTAGTCGGGCATGGTGGCGCATGCCTGTAGTCCCAGCTACCCGGGAGGCTGAGGCAGAAGGATCGCTTGAGCCCAGGAGTTTGAGGTTGCTGTGAGCTAGGCTGATGCCACGGCACTCTAGCCCGGGCAACAGAGTGAGACTCTGTCTCAAAAAAAAAAAGAAAAAAAGGGCTGGGCCCAGCAGGCACTATCAACCAGAATACCTACATATGTCCTCTCCAAGTGGCTTCAGACTTTCGCAGCATGGCGACCAGCGTCCAAGATGGAAAACCCTAAAGAGGGGCTTCAGAGGGTGAGTGTCCCTAGAGAAATAGGTGGGAGCTTCATGGCCTTTTCTCACGGAAATATTACAGTGCCATTCTTTTAGTAACAGGCAAATCATGAGGTCAGCTCCAGACTGAAGGGGACAAGATTTAGACTCCACTTCTCGAGGGGGCAGTGGCAAGGTTACACTGGAGAAGAGCACATGGACAGGAGAAGTGTGACCATCTTCAGAAAACACAAAACGCCAGCAACCATTTGTTATCTATTGACCTGCCTTCCTCCTCTAGGCTTCCCGCACACTTAAGGTGCAGTTTCTGTTCAAAATAACAACACAGATAAACTAGCTTTCAAAAACTGAGTATAAAATCAGAATATGCAAGCAAGAAGCATATGGAATCCTTAGAAGAAGCCTAAGGATTGCCTTGTGAATGAGGGAATTGAGTTTTAAGGCATGGCCCTCATGATAGTCGGTCTGGCTGCCCTGTGGCTTTTTCTTACTCTTTCCCAAATAGCAGCAGCAGCCGGATTTCATGGGCTGAACTCTGTTCCCCAAAGTTTATATGTTGAAGCTCTAACCCCTAACATGATTGTCTTTGGAGATAAGGCCTTTAGGGAGGTAATTAAGGTTCAATGAGGTCATAAGATTGAGGTCCTGGTCCAACAGGACTGGTGTCCTTACAAGAAGAGGAAGAGACACCAGGAGCGCATGTGCAGAGGAAAGGCCCCACGAACACACAGTGAAAAGGCAGCCATGTATGAGCCAAGTAGAGAGGCTGCAGGAGAAATCAAACCTGCTGACACCTTGGTCCTGGGCTTCTAGCCTCTGGAACTGTGAGAAAATAAATTTCTATTGTTTAAGCCAGCCAATTTGAGGTGATTTGTTATGCAGCCCTAGCTGACTAATATACCGGACGAATGGATTCTCAGAGGATACGGTCTCAGTCCTACTTCTCCACTCCTACTCTCATCCAGGCTCTCTTTGTCCTCCCCAGACACATTTCTACGTCATTGCTTATTCCGTTCCTTTTATCCAGAAATTTCTCTCCTCCTTGTCTGGGCCTATTAACTCATTTCTCAAGGCTCAGTTCAAATGTCATCTCCATGTTTTACTTAACCAACCACCCAGGCAGAATTAATCACTCCATAAGTGCACACAACCTGGATTTTTTGAGACAGAGTCTCACTCTGTTGCCGGGGCTAGAGTGCCGTGGCGTCAGCCTAGCTCACAGCAACCTCAAACTCCTGGGTTCAAGCAATCCTCCTGCCGCAGCCTCCCAAGTAGCTGGGACTACAGGCATGCGCCACCATGCCCGGCTGATTTTTTAATATATTTTTAGTTAGCCAATTAATTTCTTTCTATTTTTAGTAGAGATGGGGTCTCGCTCTTGCTCTGGCTGGTTTCAAACTCCTGACCTTGAGCGATCTGCCGGTATCTGTTTCCCAGAGTGCTAGGATTACAGGCATGAGCCACCACGCCCGGCGAGATTTGATCATTTTTAATATTGAATGATAATTAGCCATCTCTAAGGCACTTCATTACTATGGAATGAGGTGTTTGAGGGAGGGACTGCATCCTGATCCCCCCAGTTTCTGGCCCAACCACCTGGCACTTAGTAGGTGCTCAATACATGTTTACTGATGTAATACATTACACCTAGAAACCCATAAAATTTAAGATCTGGAAGGTACTTCATGATGATCTAAGACTTTTCATTTTACAACGTGAAGAAAATGCAATCTGAAAGGGTTGTTTCAGACAGATATTCTAAAGGAAATCACTACCGCTTAGTATAAAAAGGCGTCTTGAAAGGTAGTAATTTTAAGGGATGATTGAACAATTGAAAAGGCATGAGCTCATGGAGCTTAGCGGGGGATGTGCCGCAGACATTGGGTGGGGCATCTGAGGTTTGGAGGCGGGGTGGATGGCTGAGTAGAGTACCCAGCTGATGTGTGTGCATGTTCAAAATGTGTTCCTGTGGTTAGAAGTTCTGCTCACAATTCTTTAAAATAACTGTACATTATATTTTATTATATTTTATTATCTCTGCCTCCCAATTTTCCCTGCCAAATTTTTGATGCATAGGTTAGAAACTAAGTTAGAGCTTTATTTGGTAGATTCCTTTATTTTCTGAGTAAAGCAGTTAGAATTGTGCTGCATGTACATCCTGGTCTTTGGTCACTGCAGATAAGTTAAAAGATTACAAGCACATTCCTCCTCTTATCTCAGTACTCCCACCCAGCGATCCCTGTCAGAGCAAAGATGTTAAGCACCACTGCGCAGTTTTCCCTGACACAAACTTCCAAAGACGGGAGGGGCTAGTACCTTTCTTCCCTCATCCATCTCAGCTCAGATATACATTGCATTCACTCCATAAAAGAAAAACGCTTAAGGTTGTGAGAGTACAATTATGCTCTTGTCTCCTAATACATATGGACAATCTGGACTCCAGAAAATAATACCTGAAAGGACCCATGGGTGGGTTTTCTGGGTGGCCTTTCCATCTATATGGACAAACAAGACAGAACAACCACCAAACAAGAAAAAGAAGCACCAAAGAAGCCTAAAATCCCACGCTTTCCGCATGATGGAGAAAGTGATGGTAATGGTAGCAACACAAAAATAGCAACACACGAGGTTGCCGTGAGAGTTTAGTCAGATGATGTAGTGAAGAGCTTAGTTCCACGTCCGGCGCTTTGTGAGTGCTCACAAAACTGTAAAATGTCAGCTGTGAACACTGGCAAGTAGTTCCGCTTGGTAGCATCAATTTCCAGGAGTGGGAGCTTGGGATAAATGCTTTAGTTTTTGAACCTGTTTTCCTGTCTGCCAAATAGGGATGATGACGCCTTTCTGTGGGGTTGTTTTAAGGATTTGGTGAAATGATAAAAGGGAAGGGCACAGTGCTGGGCACTTCACAAAGATACGTTTCCTCTCATCTAGTGGAAATGCCTGGGCTCTACTCCTTTTTTTTTTAACTAATTTTCTAATGACTTTGGTCAAGTCATACAGGCCTTTTGAGATCATTTTTCTTATATAAAATGAGAAGTTGAACCAAGTTTATCTCTTTTAACTATAAACTTTGCAACAAAAGGAGATCCCCATCGATGATGATTTGAACTTGACATCCTCTTTTCTTTATTTGCACGTGGGCTGGGCTCTAGGAAAGCTGTATGTGGAATTTTTGTGAGATAATGAGTGGCATGTCCTGAACATGGGGAGAAATTTGTCTTCATGCATGGATGCTTCCTGAAAACGTTAGCTTACTTTAAATAAATAACGCATAGAGATAAAGTGTTTAATGGTATCTTCACGGCCTTGGCTGGGGTCAGTATCACACTTCTGTTGGCTGAACAGAGCTAGGATACCTGCAGCTTATCAAATTCCAGAGCCCCTAACCTCCCCCACTCTCTAGGAGCCTTTGGTCAGCAGTTATGCCTAAGAAAACATGGAAACTTGAGGGTTAACAATTTGAATGGACTTAGCTATAGCCCTTAAAAAAAAAAAAAAAAAAAAGATCCGTGAGAGTGGAATGTTGAAAGCAGGAATGTCAAATTGGCTGTTTGTATAGCCCAGGCCTGGGACCTCCTTTGTCTCTGCCCTAGTGGAATCTTCCAAAAGTAACTCAGTTTTATCTTTGGTATGTTTGAGTGAAAGTGATAAATTTCCAGTTTGTCAAATTCCACTTTTCGCTGAAGTACAGAAGAATTAATGGGTAGCTAATAAACATTCTATGGTGTGTTAAGCACACGTCGTCTTCAGTGATGGGAAGAAAATTCTGTAAGAATTGTGGAGTTTTTAGAATTTAAAGGGAATATAATTCAGAATGACGAAAAAAAGTCTTGGAAAAGCAAGAGTGTCCCTCTGAAAAGGGCATTGAAGCGAAAAAGGAACCGGCAGTGGGAAAGACAAGGCCGGGGGCGGAAGCGGATGATTCAGCCTGAGGGGGCTGGGGTGAGTGCTGTGGGCAGGACTGCCTAAGTGTGAAGTGGGCGGGTGGTTATGACTAGCATTGAATGGGAGATAATTAAGAGCAAGTCAGTATCAGTAGCTGCCAGGGAAGGGAAGAGAATATGTCCAGAAAAAGCAGTTCTTTATTTCAGTGCTGAATTAAAACACCTACCCATTTGGGGCTTGAGAATTTCATTTTGATATGAAAAAAAAATATTTGCTGTAAACAGAATGCAGACGACTGTGAAATTTTACATGCTTTCTGCTAACGGTGTAGGGGAAAAAACAGTTTCAATATGGTAAAACTGTGCCGGACATGTTTTCTTGGAAAGAAATATATATTTAAAAATATCAGTCATTCTATAAAGGAGAAAGTATGGCTGTTGAAAGTCATGCACAAGTTATCACGTTTCAGTTTGGGATCAGCTACACTTACAAATCGTTTGTGGGAGAAAGGACTGAAAACGCACAGCTTCCACCGTAAATAGCTCTCTGGATTGAAGAGCATTATAATTAAACTGCATCAAGTGTCACTGCAGAGAAGCTTCTAAATTATGGGTCTGAGTAAGGGCAAGAAATGCCATTTGATTGCTTGACAATCAAAAACGGAAGATGTTCACATGTGCGTAACCCAGACTTACTGTAATTACATCAGATGCGGAAGAAGTGGGAGGAATAGGTGTAGGTTTGAATTCAATAATCACTTGTTTATCTCTCTTTCAAATAAAAAAACCCCTATACTCCAGGAATGCATATTCACAGGGTGGTTTTGTACAAGAAAAGACATATTGGCAAGTAATGAGTGCTTTCATTGTGTGTCCCAGAAATAGGTGGTGAAAAAATGGCATGGATATGCTTAAAGGACTCTCAAAATGTAGAATCTAGTACATTCAACTATCTATCAAGTAGTTTACTTCAAACATAATGTCCGAAGTGATGTTCATAGGGCTCTGAAGTCTACTTGTTCCAATATTTTGCACGCCATTTCACCCAGCTCTCTGCTCTCCTGAAACTCCTCTTTCTCTCTTAAGATTGGAAGGAGTAGGTGGGAGATGCTATCAGAACACTGCTCAGAAAACACTGCATAGCTTTTCTTGTCTCTTAAAGAGGCCCAGGGGGTGTCTCTTGGAGAGAAGCTGAGAATGTAACACCATATTGGCATCTCTGCAGTATTTGATGCCCTCTTAGGTAGTACATACAGGAACAGACATAAACACTTGACTAGGAAACATACAAGCCTGAAAACTGTCAGGCTGGAAATGAAGACAGCACATTTTTCATGATCTTTCCCCACAGGAAAGACTAAAACCTTAAGTTATACACATGGTACATGTCTTACTACGTAAACAAAGTGATCCCATGTTTTACAGCCCTCTGAATTGGCCCTTCCCTTGACATTGAACGAAAAATAGGTCTAGTAGTAGTAGTAATAAATCTACTTAATAGATTTACTTAGTAGAGTACGCCATCTCACTTAATGAGGAAAGACTAGTATTTTCCTCCAACCCCCATATTTCTGGAAGTTTTCCTTCTCCTGGGCAGGTTTCATTCCAGATTCTCACTACTGGCTTTGTGTATCAATTAATAATTTTTTTTTCATAGATAAGTGAGTGAAATGTAGGATATATTCAAGAACAATTAAGCAAATTAAGAATGGGGTTGAATTATTTTTTTCTAAAGAAGGATATTTCTAGACAAATTCACACAAAGTGGGGGGGTCCGACAAAGTGGAACTTCAGATGCCAGTTGTAAAAAGACTTTTCATCTCAGTAATGGGAAGATATTTCTATGGGCCAGAGATATCTAAAGACAGTTTCAAGGGTCTTGGGATGTAGTAAATTCCTTGTCCCTGGGGGCGTTTACAGCTACATGAATTTGAGATCTCCCAGAAGCAGACCCTGAGATGCAGGTTCCCACACCAGTAGATTATCTGGCAGGTGACTGCAGGAAACACTGGTAGGAAATGGGGAAAAGAGATAAGCAAAGGATCCCAGAAGTAAAGGATATATCGTCACACAAGAGTCCATTGTGGTAACAGAAACTGCAATCCCATTTGGGAATTCTGGGGGCCAGTGTAAAATACGCCCCTCCCCCCAAGCAGGCTGAGGGAGGTGGTATATTTACGCACAAATTTCCGTAAATTGAGGCTAGAAGCTGCTCTGGGGGGCCATTTTAATCCTTTGCCACTTCCTGCCTGCCAGATGGGAGTGCCCCAGAGCAGGAGCTGAGGGTTCAAGAAATCCTGTAGTAAAGAGCTGCCATGCTTGCAGTTGGAAGCCAGGTTGACACACACTGGACTGGGAAGAGTGGAAGGACCCGGGCCGGGGTCTCAGGAGCGGCTGTTACACTTCATCACAATTTGGGAATGCTAATACAGAAAAGAAATTTCAAGGCCAGCGAGCGTGGTGGCTCACGCGTGTAATCCTAGCACTCTGGGAGGCCAAGGCAGGTGGATCGCTCAAGGTCAGGAGTTCGAAACCAGCCTGAGCAAGAGCGAGACCCTGTCTCTACTAAAAATAGAAACAGATTAATTGGCCAACTAAAAATATATAGAAAAAATTAGCCAGGCATGGTGGCACATGCCTGTATTCCCAGTTACTTGGGAGGCTGAGGCAGGAGGATCCCTTGAGCCCAGGAGTTTGAGATTGCTGTGAACTAGGCTGACGCCATGGCACTCACTCTAGCCCAGGCAAAGGAGTGAGACTCTGTATCAAAAAAAAAAAAAAGAAAGAAAAGAGATTTCAGTACGATGACCCAAGGACTGAATCAAGCCCCAGAGATATGTGTTTATTGATTTTTCACAGTGTTTGCTTTTTAAATTGAGTTTGAATGACCACAGGCACCACTGAGGCGCAATCACTGTCCCCTGGCCAGCTTCACGCATTTACGCTGCCTGTCTGCTCTGGAGTTTGCCACCCTGGGGGAAATTCAAACATAAGATGATGGGCAGGTCTAGATAATCTTGAAAGCCACTGCCAACTGTGAAATTTTCTGATGTGCTGACTAAATGATCATTCAAATCCCTTTTAGCAATAAAATTGTACGGTTTAATTATATGCTGTCTTTTTAATTATATTTGAAAGTTCCTTAAGGGTGATAGTATAGGCCTATAAATACCCTTGATTGATTAAAATGGAATTATGCATTTCTAAATGTTGATAAGTCAAACAATATTCATGTATACATTTATTACTACTACTATTATTATCTGCGCGGTACAAGTGTAGCTTGAGCCAACACATCAGAGCAGATGACACAGAGAAACTACTTGGTATTCCCCAGGTTTGATTTAGTGTCTACAGTCATACTTCAGGGAATTTGTTAAGAGAAGCATGAACATTGATGCTCACCCACTTAGCCTTAGATCAGAAGGAGAGATGGCCTTGGCAGAGAACGTTCAAACTAAAGCTTTTAAAAATTGGCCTTGCATTATGCTAAGTGCCAGAAGCCAGACACAAAAGGCAATCTACCACAAGAATCCATTTATGTGACATTCTGGAAAAGGCAAAAGTACAGGGACAGAAATCAAATCACTGGTTGCCGGGGGCTAGGGAGAGGCGTTGACTACAAAGGGACACAAGGGAACTTTCCGGGGTGATGGAAATATTCTGTCTTCCTTGTGGTGATGGTTACATGACTGTATACATATGTCAAATCTTACCAAGCCATACACTGAAAAGGGGTGAATTTGCTGTGTATATGTTAAATCTCAGTAAATCTGACTTTTAAAATAAATTGAAAACAACAACAAAAACAAAAACAAAAACCCTTGGCCTCGAACTGCCACTAGGAAGCTTCCCCAGCATCCTGGGGAAGTCAGGTAAGTTTGGGTAGCATGCCCTGTGAAATAAGAAAAGCATTCGATCTCCCTGCTCCTAAGTTACCTCTTCTTTTTAGCCATTCCAAATCCTCCTTGCTCCTCAAATATGATTAAACAAATCAATGGATGAAATAAGATTTATTTTGTTGTTGCTCTCAACTTCCTGCAATAACATCTGCCTTAGTCTCTTTCCCTCCAGTACTTTTCCCTAGGCCTTATTTCAGAATTTGCATTTTATTGTTTCAACATATTTGTTCCTTTGCTTACTTAAAGGAGACTTACAGTGGCTTCCTATAACCTCCAAGCGGATTCCTGCTGTAAGAAGCATAATCCAATAGGAGAGATGACATCGCTAGACCCCGCCTGGAGGCCCAAGAGTCTACTTCAGAAGCTGAAGGGCTTGCCTTCCCTGTCAAATCCATTTCTCTCTTCTTGAGTTCCCTGCACACAGCACATTCCCCAAGGACCTTGACCTAGATTCTCCCGTCGTGGTGGGTAAGCTGCTCTCTGGATGGGGTTACATCTGGGGCAGCTGCCAAAGGAATAATGTGGGGAGCGACACAGCAAGATCAAGTGGCATGTGCCTTCTGCGGTGCCCTAGTTGACAAGAGAGAGCCTCGCACTGCTGCTGGGGTGAGGGTGCTGCAGGGGTGGGTGAGGGGTTAGGAGGGAAGGGTGAGAGTGGGGGGCTGCGGCAGGGGTGGGGGCCGGGGGGCCTGCTGCAGGATGGTTATAAAAATCTGGGGCAGGCACCAAGGACTTTACATCTCTGCCTCCTGTAGCATCTGGCATGTTCCCCTGCTTCATACTGGGTGCTTGGTGGTTGTCGATTATTTGATTGATTGACCTCTGCTCCTCTCTGTGTAGAACCTCCCTCCTCTGCTTCTTCCAAGTAACTTATACTCCTCCCTCATAATTCTGCTCCACATCCTAAACCTCCCAATTCAGCCCTCCCCTCCCCACCACCCTCAACGTCTGTGTCAGGCTGAGCTTCCCTAAGACCTTCTGCTTGTAACTATCATAGCCCAACCACTCTCTACTTCAACTGTATCTTGATAGCTCTGCCTTTTCCCCTCCCACCCTCCCCTCAACACTAGGCTATGAGCCTATAGAGGGCAACAATTTTTTTTTTTTTTTTTTTTACTTCTGGTAGATTTTTTTCCTCCTATCTGGAACATTATGTATTTCTTATAAACGTTTGCCAATGAATAAATAAGAATTTGCTCATGCTGTTTTTGGAAGTCTGATTTATCAGTTGGAAATAATTTTAACTTGCGAGTGAAAGAAAATCTTGCTAACTTGTATGGGCTCATACGGACAGACATTTCCTTTTCTGGCTTCAAAAAAGTTTTGGGAAAAGCAGCCGCTGACCTTGGTTTTGAAGTGCAAGAGGTCAGGGCTAGGGCTTTTATGATTCATTTGGCCTTTCCTTCATGATCACTGGATAGTTTCCGAAGCACCTGACTTTTGAGATTAGGTGGAAAGGAGTTATATTAGTTTTTTATTGCTGCATAACAGATGCCACAAACATAGCAGTTTAAAACAATACGAATTTATTATCTCATGGGTTCTATGGGTCAGGAGTCTAACCAGTTCCATGGTCACTGGTTAACTGAGTTCTCCGCTTAAGAAATCACCAGGTTGTAATCAAGGTGTCAGCTGGAGCTGCATGTCATCTCAGGCTTGGGGCCCTCTTTCAAGTGGTCTTTTTCCACTGGCTGTTGGTAGCGTTCAGTTCCTAGGGCTGAGGCCCTCAGCTCCTAAAGGCTGCTCCAAGGCCACTGGAAAGATGGCTGCTTGCTTTCTTCCTGAAGGCAGCAGGAAATCGTCTGTCTTTTAAAAGGCTCTCCTGATTATATCAGCCCCCCAGGATAATCTCCCTTCTGACTGAGTCAAAGTCAGTTGATGAGTAACCTAATGATGGAGGTGATATCCGTGGTTCTGCCCATACTCAAGGGAAGGCGATTATACAAGGTGCATACGCCAGGGGCCATCGTAGAATTCTGCCAGCCGCAGGAGTGGTGACAGCTGTGCCTGGTTCTTTCATCTGGAAAGCAGAAGGCTTCCCACCAATTCCCTTTATTGAGTTATGCTTATGGGCCAGAACTATGTCACAGGGCCACCCCTAGCTACCAGGAAGGCTGGTAAGGTGGATATCCAGCTTTCTCAACTTCCATAGAGAAGGTAAGGAAAGGAGGGGGGCTAGAAATGGTTTTGGATTAATCTGTCAACACATACGCTACACAGTCGAATCCCCTAGAAACGTAATTATGGAAGATTAGATCTGGAAGAGGACATAAAAATTATCTAATAGAATTTTTCTATTTTCTAGACAATGAAGCTGAGGTCCAAAGAAGGCATGTGAGGTTCTTGAAGTCACATAATATTTACTTTAAAGCATCAAACAAAATTTAATAACACTAGCATAGTCAGCTTCTCCAGCAGTTTAGTTTATCAAATCTGCAGGAAAAAAGGCATAATATAAATGAGCTAATGATGGAATAATCTCTCTTGGAGTTGATCACAGATCCAGTTTTTTATTACGTAAAACCGGTTTCTACATTCTAATCGTAATCGCTGGAGCCACCATCTTGGACAGGAGGGACAGTGGCAAAGCACAGGCGCAGAGGGCAAGTCTGCGTGAGTTCAGAGAAAGAAGAGCGTGCATGTGTGTGTTTATGTAAACTGTCTTAGTACATTTTATCTAAAATTTTATAGGTAATGCAGTATAATGGTTTTTTTCTATTCTTGCTTCTATTTCTTTCCTCAGTTCAATCAACTCTTATTTCATTTCTTCCTGTGTTTTTCTCTGTTTCTATACCTAGTTCCTCAATTTGTGATTTGAGATGTTTTCCAGGTTCCCTAATGATAATTCCGTTTGGAGTGTTGCGTTGCAGTTTTCTTCCATTTCTCCATTATTTGGGGGTGGAGGAATATTTCTCAGTTGAATTGTTGGTATTATTTTTATTTGAGTAATTTTGCTCAGTGAAGACTGACCTGTGTTTCTGTGGGCAGAACCGGAGGGCTGGGGTAGTTGCAAGATTTCTAGGTCAAGAGCGCCCTCTTCTGTCAGTGTAGCAAGGTATGATTTGTTTTTCAATTTTTCCTTCTTTTAAAAACATTACTATTTTTTTTTTTGTAAGGGAAATGATGGGAGAAGGGGTGGGGTTCTCCTCAATTTTGGAAGGGAAGAGAGTCTGGCACATTCCTCAATTTCCCCCTCCTTGCAGTATTTCCAAAGGTCTCCTCTGATTCTTTGACGTTTTTCACCAGGACGCTTTACCCACCCACGCGCATGGCTAAGCCGCTTCCCTGTAGTAAGAGCTCTGGTCTATAAGTGTGCTTTCTCAGTCTTTTCAAACTTAGGGTGGGCTTTCTCTTTCTGATGGTGGTTTCAGATCAACCTTAGGTCCACCGCTAGCTTCCCTCTTCTCTGCTCCGTTTCCCCCACGGGAGGGCGTCAGGAGTGTGGGAGGCAACGTGCTGGGGTTGGGTGTTTCTTTTTCTATTTACACTTAATTTGAAATTTGGACATTCTATGTCTTCTAGTTACACAGAAGACATGGGTCTTGCGTAGTTTCATTTCATCTTCTTGCTCTTTATTGTTTTGGGGTGTATGTTAGGGTTACAGATTTACACCACCATCATTTTCTTGGCTACCCGGAATTCCTCCATAGCGTTCACTCTAAATCTGCCTAATTTGCCAGCAGGATACTTGGGAGTCCATTGACTCAAATTATCTCAGGAGCTCTTTAAGCTCCTGTATTAGTTAAGAATTGAATTGAGCTGAACAGAAGGAGATTCCCCTGAACAAATTTGCAGTTTTCTTGCGTAATAAAAATTTCAGAGGTAGGTGGTGGTAGGCATCGGCTCAGGCAGAGCACAAATGGCAAAGGGCATTTGTCAACGGTCAGCTCCATTAAAGATCAGTCCTGAAAGCCCCATTCAAAAACTTGTGCTCACACCTGATTGTCCAGACCTGGGTCCATGACAACCTTTAGCTGCAAGAAGAATAAGAAATGTAGTTTTTGTTTTTTTGTTTTTCCTAAGCAAATTATTGCCCACAAAAATATTAGGGAGCTATTAGTAAGGAAAAGAGGGAAAAAAGGATACTGAGTAGGCAACTAGCAATTCTCCTCTACAGCTCTCAAATTCCAAGGACAGAGAGTTGATGGTCTTACACCATTGACTCATAGACAGTATCTAGACCAATGATTACCAACCGCCTTTAAAAGGTCACATGATAATAATACTCATGGGGTGCCGTCAGGTGGGGGGCGGGGGAGGATAAACCCACAACTAATAGAAGCGGAGCATGTTGTATGGAGGAAGGACACACTTGTAGCCCTGGCTTGGGTGAGGCAAATGCATTACATGTAACCAAAATATTTGTATCCCCATAATATCCTGAATTTAATAATAATAATAAATTATCTCAGATAAAAAATAAATAAAAAGTCCTGGGAGAAGCCTGTATCAGGACAGGTAAGAATATGATTGAAAATTGATCAGTTACATGAAAAACGGCCAAAATAAAGTAAGAGTGTCCCAGGTTGACTTGCCCTTACCTTGGAAGAAAGCCAAAAAGCCAATAAATAATTCCGTTTTTTAAAGTGGCGCCTTAAGGAATATCCAGTTTGCAGACAAGGGTACAGTTCTTCTCTTTCTCTTTTCTCCTCTCTTTCTCTAAATGGAAGTAATGCTATAATGAAACAAGTTCTTTAGGAGATGAAGCCTTGTGGAGAATCATCTGCTCTCACTATGGAAAGCTCTAACAGGTTAAATTCATTTCCAAAATTAAACTCAGCCATCTCACCTACTACTACTAGTACTGCTAGTACTACTACCACACACTCACACTTGTAGAGACTTCTATGTATGATGCCCTCATAGATATATATCTCTAGATAATTGTTAACTCAGCTGTGCATCCATCTGATAACCTCCTTTACTAAATAAAGTATGTACACTATACTTTGTTCTTAAATGCAAACTAGTTTTGTAGGTACACCAAAGATTCATTTCAGAGAAGGGGGAACCAGATACTGAAAAGTCTTCATGTCCAAAGACAAGCACCAAGTTTATAAACATGTCCATTTATTTATTCCAGCAGACAGAATCTTGGCATATAATGATTACATTTTGACTCACAGAAAACTCTGCAGAGATATGAACTTCTGGCTCTACCACTAGCTAGTGGTGCTGTTTGGAGAAGTCACTTAACCTCGCTGAACATCATTTCTTTGTCTATAGAAGAATGGAATTTGTATGAATGTTTTTCTTAAAGTTTAAGGTTCTATGATTTTGGAGAATCTTGTATTCAATTGTTCAAGACCTTGTTCAAGGTCTGCTATGTGCTAGGTACTATTCTATGACTATGGACACATTAGAGTATAATAATTACGATGGGGGAGGATTTCAAGCCAATTCACAGGAGAAGATGAATAAAATACCCAGGAATAAATTTAACCAAGGAGATGTGCAATATGGTGAATATTGTTAATCACAATGTATTGTATATTTGAAAATCACCAAGAGAATAGATTTCAAGTGTTCTTACCACAAAAAATTATAAATATGTGAGATAATACGTATGGCTTGATTTAGCCACTCCATGGTATATACACATTTCAAAATATCATGTTGATATCATACATATATACAATTTTTATTTGTCAAAAAATCCTCAAAACCAACAAAAAGAAGCAAAACAAAAAAACAAATTGATAGAGATGGAAAATATATTAGAGACTATCAAGAATGGCAGGAGGGAAGAATAGGGAGTTATTGCTTAATGGTTTCAGAAATTCTGTTACGATGATGAAAAATTTGGGGAACAGACATTGGGGATTATTTACCCACGATTGTGAATGTAATTAATGCTACTGAAATGTATACCTAAAATTGACTACAATGACAAACTTTATGTTACACATATTTTACCATGGTAAAAATTTGTCAAAAAAAAAAGTAACACTAGTAAGTGGGGAGATTTGGAAGCATGCCATCATACTTTATAGGAAGCTATCAGCAGGGCCTTGAGACACACATACAGATGTATACATGTGCAGACTCACACATAAACACAACCCGGGTACCTAAACAGAGACATCCAAATAAGCACTAAGAGTTATATACCTCTTGGTATGTACATACGTACATGCATACAATCTGCGATGCGTATATAAAGATAGTTGAGTTAAACCACATCGGGCTTCAACCATCCACACAGTAGAAGTGCACACACCTACACGTTACATAATGTAGCAATACAGCCACACAGGTTAACCAAAGAAACTGTTCACCTTAGAAAAGTGTGTTCTAGAGGTGAAAGGAAACAAATGCTTGCACACCCTGAGAGGCATCCCACAGATAACCATGAAGTATGCTGGAACAGTGAAAGAGTTCAAAGGCACGTAAATGGGCTCACTGATTAGCAGGTGGGAGAATCAGGGTAGTGAGCAAAAAGGTACGTGTGGGAGGCCGAGAGTTGTATGAAAGGCAGGAAGTTGTATGAAGGCAGAAATGACTGGAAGATGGGTGAGTGAAAAGATGAGTGTGTGTATCAGAAACCATCAGACAGCTTCTTTGCCAAATAGATTCAAACTAGAATAAGCTCGAGTTGCCAAGTTTTACTCTTTTCTCTTGCCTATTACTGTCTGGTATCTGGTTAGCAGAGAACAAACTGCACACGCAGGTACCTTTGTAATTGTGCGAGCCCCTCCCACTGGTCTTAGACTGGGCTAGGGTCATTCTCAGGTGAGATCAGTGAGCTGCTTTCTCTGTCCTCTTCTGCCCGTTGCAGTGAACCTGCCCCACATGTCTACTATCTGGGTTCAGCTAGGGCCGTGGTTAAGGATGAAAGTCCCAGAATAAGCAAGGGCTGTTACCAATGATGGAGCTGAGGAAGTGACATGCTGGGAATGGTGAGTCCAGAGCAAAAGGGCCAGGTGCAGTGGCTCAGGCCTGTAATCCTAGCACTCTGGGAGGCTGAGGTAGGAGGTTGCTTGAGCTGAGGAGTTCGAGACCAGCCTGAGCAAAAGTGAGACCCCCGTCTCTACAAAAAAAAAAAAAAA
>CAUYRT010040548.1:0-60245 GCA_963574885.1 Lepilemur ruficaudatus
CTGATAATAGGCTAATATCCCAAATATGTAAAGAATGAACACAACTCAATAGAAAAAATAAAACAATTACAAAATGAGCAAAGGACCTGAATAGGCATTTTTCCAAAGAAGATAAACAAGTGGCCAACAGGTATTTGAAAAAATGCTCAACATCGCTAATCATCAGAGAAATGCAAATCAAAACCACAATGAGACAAATGCATTTTTTTAGATGCCCAGTGGGTATTTATCTATGTATCAGTCTCCTTCTTTCCTTCCTTCTTTCCTTCCGTCCTTCCTTTTTTCCGGTCTAGTAATTTTATTAGCATATGCATTGGTGTTTGTAATTTTTGGTTGATATTTGTAGATACCCTAGTATGCTCTTTCAGTGTATGATTTCATGTAGTTTTATTTCAGAAGAGTTTTCTTGAATTATGTGGTTTGCAGTATTTGATCTGTTCCCTTGTTTTGGTTTTCTTCTTTGGGGACTTCTATTATGCATATGTTTGATCTTTGATTACCTTCAATATTTATCACTTTCTCTCAGTTCCTTTTTATCTTTTTTTCATTAGGAAAAAATCTTTTTAAGTCTCTTCTTTTTTGGTTTTCTTTCACTTAAGGTATTCTATTTGTGTCTACTTTTGTTTTCCTTCTTATTTTGTCTTCTATTCTGAGAAGATTTCTTCTTTTATAGCAAATTGTTCATGAATTCTGTCATTTCATTTATGAGTTTTTCTAATTCTGATTTATGTTTTTCTCTCATGTCACATAATTTTAAAAATATTTACAAATTCTTTTTGAAATAGATTGCAATTTTTATTTATTTATTTATTAGTATCTCTTTGGTATGCCTTTATTATATATAAGCATATTGTTTGGCTTCTTAGTCTTTTTTTTTTAATTTATAAAGAAAAGGAATTTATCTCTTATAGTTATGAAGGCTGAGAAGTCCAAGGTCAAGGGGCTGCATCTGGTGAGGGTCTTCTTGTTGTTGGGGGCTCTCTGCAGTGTTCCAAAGTGGTTCAGGGCATCACGTGGTGAGAGGACTGAGTGTGCTAATGTGCTAGCTCAGGTCTCTGTTCCTCTTCTTATAAAGCTACCAGTTCCCCTCCTATGATACCCCTTAACTCATTAATCCATTAATCCATGAATGTATTAATCCATTCCTAGGAGCAGAGACTTATGTCCAGTCACCTCTTAAAGACCCCTCCCTTACAATACTGCCACATTGGGGATTAAGTTTGAACATGAGTTTTGGAGGGGACACTCAAACCATGGCATTCCACCCCTGGCCCTCTAAAACTTATCATGTCCTTCTCACATACAAATACATTCATTCCATCCTCATATCCCCAAAGTATTAACTCATTCTAGCACCAACTGAAAAGTACAAAGTCTTATCTGTGAGCTTATGAAATCAAAACAGGTTATCTACTTCCAAGATACAATGGTGGGACAAGCATAGGGTACACATTCCCATTCCAAAGGGAGAAATAGGGAAAATGAAAGGGGTACCAGGCCCCAAGCAAATCTGAAACCCAAGAGAGCAGACATTGGGTCTTAAGACTCCAAAATAATCTCCTTTGACTCCATGTCCAGCATCCTCTACACATGGGTATGGGGGTTGGGTCACCAAGGCCTTGGGTAGTTGTGCCCCTGTGGCTTTGCTGGGCCCAGTCCACCCAGCTCTCCCAGGCTGGCCTTGCACACTGGTAGCTCTGTAGTTCTGGGGTCTTGGTGGCAGCCCTGCTACCATAGTTCCACTAGGCATTACCTTAGTGAAGACTCTTGGCAGTGGCTTTGCTCCCACAGCTCCGCTAGACATTGCCCTGATGCGGACTCTCTGTGGCAGTTCTAACCCCACACTTAAGCTCAGCAGTACTGTAGTGGGGGCTCTGGTGGTTCTGCCCCTGAGACAAATCTTTGTATGGGCCTCTGGGCTTTCAGTGACGTGATTTGAGATCTGAGTGGAGTGATTTGAGATCTGGGTGGAGGCTGCAAAGACTCTAGAACTCTCACTCTCTGCGAGTCTGCAGAATTAGCACCATGTGGACTCTGCCAAGGTTTATAACTTGTACCTTCTGGGGCTGCTGCATGAGCTGCATCTGGGGCCACTTGAGCCACCGCTGCACCAGCTAGGGGCTGGGATGTGGGGAGCAGCACCCTTGAAGTGGTGCAGGGAAGTGGTGCTTTGGGCCTATTCCCAGAAGCCATCCTGTCCTCCTAGGCCTCTGGGTGGGAGGGGCAGCCTGGAAGATTTCTGAAATGCCTTTGAGGCCTTTTTTTGTTGTCTTGACTATTAGCACCTGACGGTCTTTTAGCCATGCTAATCTCTTTAGCAAGTGGTGACTTGTGCACCCTTGGATTCCTTTACTGAAAATGCTGTTTCGTTCTCTAACACATGGCCCAACTGCAAATTTTCCAAATTTTTCCTGTTTCCCTTTTCTCCAGCAGTTGGCTGCAAACGGTTGGAAGTAATCATAAAGAAGCCTGAGCACTTTGCTGTTTAGAAATTTCTGCTACCAGATACCCTCATCACTGTCAAGTTAAGCCTTCCATAAAGTCCTCAAGCATGGATGCAGTTCAACCAAATTCATTTCCAGCTTGTGACAAGGACGGACTTTACTCTAATTTCCAATACCTTGTTCCTCAGTCCCATTGGAAACCTCATCAGAATGGCCTTTACTGTCAATATTTCTGTCAGCATTCTGGTCACAACCACTTAATCAGTCTCTAGGGAGTGCCAGACTTTCCCTAGTCTTCTTGTCTTTTGAGCCCTCCCCAGAATCTAGGATTTTTCTAGCCTGCCCTTCTAAATTCTTCCAGCCTCTGTTCATTACCCAATTCCAGAGCCCCTTCCACATTTTCAGATATTCATTATCAGCAACAACCCACTTCTCAGTGCCAATTTTCTGTATTAACATGTTTTCTGTTGCTTGTAACAGAATACCTGAAACTGGGTAATTTATAAAGAAAAGAAGTTTATTTCTTACAGTTATAGAGGCTAAGTCCATGGGTGAGGGACCACATCTGGTGAGGGTCTTCATGCTGGTGAGGACTTTGCAGCATCCTGAGATGTGGTACAGGGCATCACATGGTGAGAGGGCTGAGGGAGTTAACATGCTGCTTTGTTTTTCTAATAGTAACTTTATGTGAGATTTGACCTTGATTCTTTTCTGTTCCTTATTTTTGTGTGAAATTCATTTTCCTAAACTTTTAGAAGGAAACTTGGTTCAGGAAAGCTTTTCTTAACAGACTTCCTTCTTCTGTTGTTTTTGTGTTGTGTTTAAAGGTATGGGAGCTGAATTTCTGAAATTTTTTGAAATCCCCCTGCCCTTCACTTTGGTCTATACCAGCACTGTCCAATAGTAATAGGTTTACTTATAATAACCAAAGACAAGAAACAACTTACATGTCCATTGACATGGGAATATTTAAACAAACTGTGGCATATCTACACAATGGGATACAACTTAGAAGTAAAAAGGAGTGAACCATACATCAGTAGTATGCCTTCATTTGAAATTTAAAAATGTGTCCATATTTATTTTTGAACTGGAAAAATAATTCAATTAAAATGATAAAGGCTTCTGTTTCAATTTAATTACCAATTATGGTACTGGTATCAACTGTTATGCTGTCTGCATGAAGTATTCAAATAAACACATTACAATTTACATAGGAATATAGAAAAAAATCATTTGAACAGAATCAACCCATTGATACCAACTACACATACACTTGTTACTTGCACAACACCTGAACAGCATCTTACATGATGCAGCAGATAAAGTGAAATATAATCATTCCAAACAAAGTTGTATTTAATGGAGAAATAATTTATATTGTTTTAAATTTAAATTAATTACAATTAAATAATATTAAAAATTAAATATTTCTTTTGTACTAGGCACATTTCAAGCCCTTTATAGCCACATGTGGCTAGCTGATACTGAATTTTGCAGCATGTATGTAGGCCTTCTCTTTCTTCTGTCTCTTTTGTTGCTATCCTGCTTAATTTTGGTTTCATTCCTGGCAGTTTCTTCTTAGCACAGACCCACGTCTTAGAAGGGAGCCCCGATCAGTCAGTTTTGAGCATTCAGAAGGGCTAGCTGCTCTAGCTCCTTTAGTCCTTCTTAATGTGGATCCCTTGCATTTACCCAGCATTAGAGAATGAGAAAGCTCTGCTGCTATTCTAAAATTGGCCAACTGTGCATTCCAACAAATACATTGGCTATTTGGGGGTTTTCCTGTTCTCAGCACCATCAGATGTCACTCTGATGCTGCCTTCTTTTTCTTATGGCTTTGGTGGTTTGTCCCTACATGCTTATAGGGGACAAAATTTTCCCAATTTTATTGTAAATGTTGTCCATGTTTTTTAGGTTTTACTATCTGGTTGTGCTGTCTCTATGTGAGGATTCAGAGAAGTTGAAAAATTGCTACTGCTGCTTCTGTCTTTGACCAATAAATTTTGATAATTACTTTTTGAAAACTGCAGTGCATGTAATTTGCTTTTGTATTAAGTAGAAATTAGAAGGAAATATGATAGATATTTCGGGGAAACAAGACATGGAGGTCAAAGAATTAAGAATGCTAATTCTTTTGCTTAAATACATTTTTTCCCCTTCTATATCCTCAGTTTAAGAGTTCTACAGAGATGGAAGAATTTGTAATGATGAAGCAACAGCTCCAGGAGAAGGAGGAACTTATTAGAACTTTGCAAGCCCAGCTCAGCCAGACACAGGCAGAGCAAGCTGCGCAGGTAGGGATGGAGAATACCTCATAAAATTTGGATAAAGAACCATGAAGTCCAGTGGGTTATTACATGGTTATTAATTCAGTAAGTGACTTATTAAAATCTTAGTAGATAAAAAAGTAGCTAGAGTATTAGAGTAGAAATTGGAAGTGTGTGTAGTAGAAGAAATTAGAAGATATGTGGTAGGTAATTGTGTCATTAGGGAACACCAGAAAACATCAAAAAGTGTTATTTATCTTGATGAATTTGCTATCGCTTAATTGATAGCTGTTTCTTAGTTCTACAGGTCCATAAATGATTGACCACCTTCCTACATATTTTTCCTTTGCCAGTGTTTTTGAATTATGAAAGATTTTTTTCCCTGAAGTACCACTGCACATAGCTAATCTTATCTATCAGGTGTTTACTTTATTGATAACTTGTAGTATTAGTGGTGCCTTCTGTCTGTGGATGACCTACTGCTGTGTATACACTTAAAATTGTATATCCTGAAGTCCTTAATGGTACCCATTAGCTTTTATTATGTCCCTTTTCTGCACAACCACTATATATAACATGGGATGGAGAAATAGAAAACATGATTTTTTACTAATAAGTTGCTTAAAATATGAAAAGCCAGGATATATAAATACGTTAACAGATCCATCGTAATGCAAGCCATTCTGAATAAGTGCCAAAGCAAGCAGCAATACAAAGTATTTTAAGAGGTAAAAGAGGTTACTGTGAGTGTGATAGTCAAGGAAGGTTACATGGGAAAATTGGAATTACATGCAAAACTATGATGGATAGATAATATTCTAGACAAGCTAGAGAAAAGTATTTTAGTCATGCAGCAGGTACAAAGTCTCAGAGAATAAAAAGAATATGGAACATTTGCATGAAAGAATGTTTGAGGTTTCATTGTTTGGCTAATGAGAGACTCCAATGCATATACACTTTGAAACACAGATTCTTAATTCATAGTGAGGTCAAAATTCAGATAATCAAAAATTTGAGGATTTTTTTTCCTCCTACCAAGAAGGAGAGTCAAGGTGAATTCAAGGTATCACAAACTGAGAAATCATCAATAGTTGAAGGACCAATGCAAAATAGGCAAGCTAAGAGCTGGAGAGCAGGCTCAACCATATATCTTAAGCAAATAAATAAACAGGCATACACATGCATGTGTGCGCACACACACAACTTAAAAACAAAATGAAACATCTGTTTGGGGAGGTGGTGTGGGTTTAGAAGCACACCAAGTTCTTTGGTAGAATCAATGCTTTGAAAATAGGACTGGAAAGATAGATTTGTATTTCCAGTTTTGGAGAATCTTGAATAAAAGATATATTAGTTTGAATTATCACTTATAGGACATGAGAAGTTCATTGAAAGTTTTTGATCATGAGTGTGATATTGAAAGATGTGTCCAAGGTTTAATTTTTTTGAGACAGGGTCTTGCTGTATTTCCTGTGCTAGAGTATAGTGGCATTGTCATAGCTCACTGCACCCTCAAACTCCTGGGCTCAAGTGATCTTCTTGCCTCAGCCTCCCAAGTAGCTGGGACTACAGGCACATACTACCATGCCTGGCTAATTTTTTTATTTTTTGTAGACATAGGGTCTCACTAAGTTGCTCAGGCTGGTCTTAAATTCCTGGCCCCATGCCATCCTCCTGCCTTGGCTTCCCAAAGTGCTAGGATTATAGGCATAAGCCATTGCTCCTTGCCAGAAAATAATTTTTAATCAAAATTTATGTTTAGACTGACTGCTGAATTTGAAAACAGGCTTTCTCTCACATTTGGAAGTTACTGTCAGGCCTGTCTCTCTTCGAACATTCTCATTCTTGACTTTCAAAATTTCATTTTAAAAAAGTGACTGTCTATCAGTTCTCAATGTCTATCTTTGGAGAATAGTCTATGAGTTTTGTTTGTACAATATTTGGGGAGTATAACTTGTATAGTTTCTCTGGTATGTGTCTTCAGTTGAGTTCCATGCAGCAGGTGGTCCGAGAGAAAGATGCCCGCTTTGAAACACAAGTTCGTCTTCATGAAGATGAGCTGCTTCAGTTAGTAACCCAGACAGATGTGGAAACAGAGATGCAACAGGTGTGTTGCTAAAACTCAGTAGAATGACCACCATTTTGGTTAATTTGATTAAATCATCACATCTACTTCTCTACGCTCACCCACGGCTCTTCACTTTGGTATTAGTGTGCTCGTTTTTGGCTGCTTTTTGGTGTCCTTGTCTTCTGTTGCACATTAATTATTTATTTTTTTCTTACCCTTACCTTGTCTTGTACTCCTCTAATCAGGTGGTTGGTACTCAAAAGCTGAGTTTAGTTGGTGAATGTATATGGTAGTCAAAAATAGGTTTCTCTTCAATTTGCTGATTGTAGCTACCTTTGTGCATTAAAAAACATAATATAAAGCTTCAAATCAATGAAGTCAGTTTTAAGTTTTTAAAAAATTAGAGATGAAACGGAGTGATTTTGTAGCCATGACATCTTTTATTAAGTCAGTAATTCTTTTTTAAAAAACTTCATTGAATAGATTTTAAAAACTGGCTTCATTGTATTTGAGTTCATCATCTACTAACTCACTGTTTTTACTTAGAGTGTAGTACAGTGCGGTACTGAAAGGCACGTCTGTGGTACTTTATGTTTGATCTATTTAATTGTTTTTGAGTGAAACTTCTTGTAAGTTCTAAGCAATCCTTCAGAATACACCACTAAATAAGGCTTCAGAATGCAACACTTTATTAAGTAGAATATTAATTGTATGTGTGTATCATTGATTTATTTATTCAACAAGTGTTTTTCAAGTGTCTGCCCTGTGCATGAAACTAGAGGAGAGATGGTTCTTGCCTGCAGAGAATGTTCTGTTTGGTAGGTGAGATATACAATACCTATGTCATTTAGGTACAGGACATCAACTATATAATTTTGAAAATGGATATGTGTCATTTTTTTTCTAATTTTTAAAAAGGTCCCCTAATTCAGGGCCTTGCTGGTGTCTGAGTTTGGTTGTTGTCGGTGCTCTGGAGAAGACATTTTGGACATTCTTTGTTGCTGCTGGATGGGGAGCATGGCGTCCTGGTGTCCCATTCTTTATTGTGTCATCTTCAACATCCAGAAATTTAAGTATATAAGTCTACATGACATTTTGAAAGGTAAACAATTAATAGTGGTCATTTGTTAGAATATTATGTCTAAAACGTTCTCTTCTCAGAAATTGAGAGTGCTGCAGAGGAAGCTTGAAGAACATGAAGAAGCCTTGCTGGGCCGTGCTCAGGTTGTTGACTTGCTGCAACAGGAGCTGACTGCTGCTGAGCAGAGAAACCAGGTATTGCCTTCTCCTCTTTACTGCCTGCCTTGAGAATATTCATTTCCACTTTAACGTGCCAGGCAGTGGGGATCAAAGCCTATTTTAAGCCTTCAGAGAGTTGATGCCATTTATTCATCCTTTCAACAAAATACCCTGTGCTTAAGTGGTGGTAATACAGTACAATGAAGAGCAAAGCAAATACAGTTCCTTCCTTCATGGAGCTCATATTGCATGTCTTTATTGTTGCTTTTTTCATTGTCATTTTAGGCCTAGTTTCTCTAGAATGTTATTCAGGTTGAGCATCCCTAATCTGAAAATCCAAAATCCTGAATGCTCCGAAATCTGAAACTTTTGAGTGCCAACATGACGCCATAAGTGGAAAATTTCACACATAAGTACTTAACACACACTTTGTTTCATGTACAAAATTATTTAAAATATTGTACAAAATTACCTTCAGGCTATGTATATATGTGTATATGAAACATAAATGAATTTTGTGTTTAGACTTGGGTTCCATCCCCAAGATATCTCATTATTTATATGCAAATATTCCAAAATCCAAAACACTTCTGGTTCCAAGCATTTAGTGTAAGAGATACTCAGTCTGTATTTTCCTTTAGTGAGGTTTTTTTTTTTTCCCACCATTTTACCCCTTCCACTTTATTCCTCTAGTATGTTACTTCTTCCTTGGCCCCTCTCCTTTCCCTGTCCTATAGGGACCCATGCTTGATGATTTGGACTACTTTTTTACCAGCTCTGGTATCCCTGTCCTATCATGTACAAGGAACCAAATCCTAATGCAGAATTAGTGCTGTAGTCCACATTCTCTGCTTGTTCATCTGGGTGCTGCTAGAAAATGTCAACCATCTCCTCTCTTAACTTTCAACCCTCCTTCTTGAGAAAAGCTTTCTTTTTAGAATAGAAATGTTCCCATTTCTTCCATCCTGACAAAACCTATACACTGACCCTAAGGCCCCTCTCTGGCTGTCATCAGATAGTCAGGTTCAAATCCCAGTTGTGCCGCTTACTATCTAACTATCTTACTAGATAGTTACCACATAGATAGTTATATCTATGTGACTTTTGGCAAGTCATATATTAGTAATACTATGAATCTTCACAACAACCCTATGCAATAGATACAACACTATGCAATATATCCATTTCACATATAAAGAAACTTAGAAAACTCATACCTACCCAGGTTGATTTAGTAGGCTTCAGATTTTTCATCAGTAAAATAGGGGTGATAGTATATATATCATGGGCATGTCATAAAGATCCACATGAAATAGTATATTAAACTACTCAGTAGAGTGCTTGGCACATAGTAACACAGCATGATAGCTAAAATTACTCTCACTCTACTGAAATCTGAAATCATTCTATATAGTCATGAAATACTTCTGAATTGTCAAATCTAATGGGCATTTTCTAATTCTTTTATTGGACCTTTCTGCCATATTTGTTAGCATTGATCACTCATTCCTTGATGCTTTCCATTTCCTTCACTACTAGAACATTGCATTCTCTTGATTCTCTTCTTCCATGTCTGGGGCTTTTCTTTCTGCCCATTGAACAATGTTTCCCAATGTACCAGCCTCAGCCCGGTATTCTCATTGATACTTTCTTCTCTAGTCCTCTGTTATGGTAAATATGAGACTCTATTCCCACAGCCACTAATGTCTCCCAAATATTCATCTCCCCAGTGCTTTTGGTTTATATCCAGTTCCTGCTGATATATAAGTATTCCACAAACACCCCAAACTTAACAAGTCAAAATCAAAATTCTTGCCTTCTTAAAACCTATTATTTTTACTGTATTTTCTCTCTGTTACTGGACTATTCACTCAAAAGAATAAAACTTTTTAGGCTTTCTTGTTTCCTCCATATTCTTTAATCCCTACAATTAATTATCAAGTTCTGCTGATTTTACCTCTTAAGTAATTCTTGAATCTGTCCTCTCCTCTTCATCAATACTGTCAGTATCCTGGTTCTGGTCAGGAATATCTTTGCACAGAGAGCGCTTCCTGACAGATTTTTCTCTACGTCTGTTCTCCTTCCTACTCCCGTATATCCTCTATCTGGCAATTAGAGGGATATATCCAAAAAAGGATCTGACCAAGGCACCTCATTAGTTAAAAGAGCAAATTTCAAGTCCTATAACAATATGGTAGATAAATATCCTTATGATTTATTGGCTTATGATTATTTTTCAAGCTTCATCTCCTGCCTTTTCTTGCTAGAGCTTTACCCACTAACAACTCCAAACTACATAGATAACCATGTCTTTTCCTTTTTTCTGTCACTTTTCTTGGAGTGTTTATCTGCCTACAGTACTCTTTTTTAATGCTTATTTACCTGGCTGATTCCTTGTTATTTAAATCTTAGATTAGTTGGCTCCTCTTTTAGGAGGGCCACCTATCTTTTTTCTCTGCTCCTGTTAATACATTGTAAGTGTCTATCTCATGGCCTCAATTATTTTGTGTGATATATATCTGTTTCAGCATGCCTGAACTCTTAAGTTCCTTAAGGGTGACCATATTTATTCATTCACTCAGTATTTATTGAGTACCACTCTATGCCATATACTATGCTAGGTGCTGGAGATGAAAAAGGGTAAAACAGACACAGTCCTTTTCCTTATGGAACTTATTTTCTAGCAGGACAGACAGAAATTAAAAGATAATTAGACAAATAAATAAATATAAGTACAAACTGTCAAAAGTATCAAGAACCAAAAATACAGGAGCCTATGTAATTGTAGTTTTCATCCCAAGTGCCTAGCTCCATCCTTCACCTAGAAGAAGTACTTCATTATGCTTATTGAAATAAAATAATGTAGTTATGCCTCTTTGAGACTTTGTGTTTTTTCTTAGAGTCTCTCTCAGCAGTTACAGCAGGTGGAAGCTGAGCATAATACTTTAAGGAACACCATGGAAACAGAAAGACAAGAGTCCAAGATTCTGATGGAAAAGATGGAACTTGAAGTGGCAGAGAGAAAATTGTCCTTCCATAGCCTGCAGGAAGAAATGCAGCATCTTTTGGAAAAGTTTGAGCAAGCAGGGCAAGCCCAGGCTGAACTAGAGTCTCAGTACAGTGCTTTGGAGCAAAAACACAAAGCAGAAATGGAAGAGAAGACCTCTCACATTTTGAGCCTTCAAAAGACTGAACAAGAGCTGCAATCTGCCTGTGATGCTCTGAGGGATCAAAATTCAAAGCTTCTCCAAGATAAGAATGAACAGGCAGTTCATTCAGCCCAGGCCATTCGACAGCTGGAAGGTCAGTATTTGATTGCTTTTGAAGTCTACACCTCAGTAGTTTTGTATTTTATATTTTCAGGGATCTATTAATGAAATTATTTGTTCAATCCAATTGAATTAATATTGTAAAAGGACTAAGAAAGATGTCTCTCCTTAATTCCATGTTGCATTTTTCCTGCCTCTGACTGAAGTTATAATCTGTCTTAATATTATGATTGTCATTATAGTACTAAAAACATGTTGGTGATGTTCCAGGTATTAAATAAAATGCTGTGTGAAACGTGAATGTGATCTGAAGGGTTCAAAAACTGAAATGACTAGGATTTGAATTAGTTTGTGGAAAACTCAGGTAGGGAGACTGAATTGGATAGAGGTATTCTTAAATCTGAAGATGGCTCTCAATGCATTTGTTATAGGTGAAAATTTCTTTTTGAAGAAAACATCCTTTAAGAAGCTAGAAGGAAAACTTACTTTTTAAAAATGTGTTATTATAAAAGTAATACATGCCTCTAAAAAAACTGAACATATTAGAAATTTATAAATTAAAAAGTGAAACTTCCTTAACATTAATCCATCTCACCAGTCCTCTTCCCCAAATTATAAACTCTTCTAATAGATTGGCATATACCTAAAGGAAAGATTTTAGAAATAATTAAGTTGAGAATTGTATCAAAAAAATGGGACATTGGCCAGACAGCCTTGGGAAGAATTACTCGGGAACAGGGTGTTACATGAGCATACTGTTCTTAACTGAACCATGTTCATGTTTAAAACCACATTGTGGAGTCTTTGTGGAACCTGTAACACCTAAGTGGAGATTAAAAGAAATACAATAAAAACCACTAAAGCCATTTTCAAGGGCGAAAGGAAAAACAAATTTTCTGTTTAAAAATGCCTAGGCCTTTTTTATTTTACCTTTGTAGGAAGTAGCTTACTGTGGTGTACTTGGGCCTTTGAGAGTATTTTAAAAAAAAAGTTTTCTCATTGGCATCATAATTTTAATTAAGGTAACTAAACTAGTAAACAGCATACAGTGTATCCTTAGAAGATAATAACTTATGAAGTTTCAGACTTGAAGCAGATTTATTTGTTTTCTTTTCTTTAGATCAACTCCAGCAAAAATCCAAAGAAATTAGCCAATTTCTAAATAAACCAACCTTGCGAAAACATGAAACAGCATCTCAGACTTCTTGCTCAGATGAGGGCACACAGGTAATTAAATGTGGACTTCCTATTATGAACTGTTTGTCTTTGCTGTATCTATACCTGGGTGCTCTAGTGAGTGTTTATTCCAGAAAGCTGTGATAAGTCTTCTAAGTTTTCTGCCTGATAAAATGCTTTTTTGAGGACAATTCTGTTTGAAAGGAATCATGAAAGGGATTAATGCAGTGTCTCAATATTGAATAATAGGAAAATGATAGGTAACAAGTACCACAATCTCAGGAGCCTTTCTGATTCTAAGGTCTTAAGAATTTGTATTGGTGGTAAATCACTACTTACGCATTTATAATCAGTTTCCCCAGTTCAGACGTTAATTTTAAACTTAGATGTGATCAGGTTTAGTGTGCACAAGTCAGTCTATTGTAGAAAACACATTGCTTCCATTAAAAATTTAATGGAAGTAAAAAATTTAATTGCCAAATGGCTGCTGATTGGCTAATATATTCCCTCTTCCTACAAAAATCTCTGTGGAAAACTAGAGTACAGTCACTAGAAGGCTGCTTATTGAGCATGAATATCAAAACAAGGAGAGTTAGTTTGGTGATATTAATTGACTAATGTCAAGCTGGGATAACTGGATTCCTCCATCTCTATTATAAGCTTATACCGTTCCAAACTGACAAATGTATTGGCCAGCAGGATTCCGTGGTCCCTGGGCAATGCTGTGCAGTGATACAAATTTTTGCTTCTTGGTTTCTAGCATCTAGGCTATCCAATCTCTTCTATTCTCCCATTCTCAACTTTTTCCTCCAATGTTTTGTTAAGATATTTCTAATCATTCAAATAAATTGAAAAAGGTTTATAGTGAACATCTGTATACCCACCACCTAGATTCTATCATTAACACTTTTCTGTATTTGTTTTATCAAATACCTATCTATCCATTTATTCATTCTTCTGTCCATTCATCATTTCCTCTTAACACTTCACAGTAAATTGTAGACATTTCTCTCTAAATAAGTCAGCATACATATCATTGACTAGATTTCAATATTTGTTTATAGTTCTTTTTCTTTTAAGGTAAGATTTACATACCATTAAATGCACAAATTTTAAGTATACCTGTCATTGAGCTTTGTCAAATGTACACACCTGTGTTACTCAAATCCCTATTAAGATGTGTCACATTACCATAACCCCACAAAGTATCCTTGTACCCTTTTACAGTCAACTCACCTCTCTCCACCAGAGGCAACTTCTATTTTTTCACCAGAGATGAATTTTGCCTATTTGACGACATCATATAAATGTAATCTTACAATATGTGCTTTTCTGTGTAGAGCTTCTTTGACTCAGATTGTTTTGAGATTCATCCATATTGTTGCATATATTATAATTTATTATTTCGTATTTCTGAGGAGTATTCCACTTTATGAATGTACTGCATTTTCCTTTTGCGTGATTGTCCTACATTTTCATATGGATGGATACGTGGGCTTTTTCATGCTTTGGCTATTATGAATTAAGCTACTGTGAACAGTCTTCCATAAGTATTTATGTGGACATATGCTTACATTTATCTTCAGTAAACATACTTGTTGAGGAATTGCTGAGCCACAGAGTGTGTATGTGTTTAGCTTTATGAGGACCTGTCAGATCTTTTCCCAAAGTGGTTATACCGTTTTACACTCTCATCTAAAATATGAGAGTCCCAGTTGCTTCACATCTTCTCCAAGATTTGGTGTTGTCAGTTTAAAAAGTTTTAGCCATTCTAAATGGGTGTGTAGTGGTATCTCATTATGGTTTCAATTGGCATTTCCCTGATGACAAATGATGTTGAACATTTTCCTTGCAATTCCTGGTCATATTTATATATTCTTTTGATGAAGTGTCTGGAGTTGTAGGAAGGTTTTTGATAATGAATTTAATTTCTTTTACAGATAAAGGCTAATAAGATTTTCTTTTTTATATGTCAATTTTGGTTTGCTTGGGTTTTTTGTGGAGGTTTGCAAATGTCAATTTTTTGTCCTAATGTTATTTATATCATTTTTTTTAACTTTTCATCCTTTTAATGCCTGTAAACCATAGTGTTACCTACCCCTACCCTAATCCCTGTTATTGTTAACCTGTGCTTCATTTTCTTGATTAGTTGACCTAGAATTTATTCAGCTGGTTTTTTAAGTTATTTCGAAGAACTAGTTTTTGGCCTTGTTAATTTTTCTGTTGCTGTTTTCACTTTCATTGATTTCCATTCTTTAGTCTTTCTTTCTACTTGTATTTACTTTGCTCTTTGTTTTATAGCTTCTGAAAGCAAAACTTTATATCAGAGATTTCAGATCTTCTTTGTCATATAAACATTTAAAGTTACACAATTCCCTCTAAGCACACAGTTTATTATGTTATGGGTTTTTTTTATTATTCAGTTTTTGAAGATTTTTAAAAGTTTCCTTGTGATTTCTTTTTTGGCCATGGATTATTTAGAAATATGTTGTAGAATATATACATATTTAGTTTCATTTTTAGATATATTATTATTATTGATTTCTAATTTAATTTCATTTTGATCAGAGAATATGTTCTATATGATTTCAGTTCTTTGAAATTTATAGACTTATTTTTATGGCATAGCATATGGTATCTTGGTGAACAATGTAAAGAATATATAATGTACTTGTAAAGAATGCATATTCTATAGTTATTGGATATAATGTTCTAAAAGTATCCCTCAGATTGAAGTTATTCAGATTATCTTTGTCTTGACTGATTTTTGTGTAGTTGTTGAAACAGTTGCTAAGGAGATTGAAATCTCCAACTATGATTGTGGAATTGTCTATTTCTCCTTTTAATTCTGTCACTGTTTCCTTCTTTATAATTTGAATCTCTGTTATTAAGTACATATACACTTATGATTTTATCTTTCTGATAAAATGTTCCTGTTTATGGTTTACAAAATGTTGCTGTCTCTAGTAATACTTCTTTACTTAAAATTCTGTTGTGTCTGATATTAGTAAAAGAACTCTAGTCTTCTTAGGTTTATTGCTTGCATATTATATTCTTTTCTATCTTTTTCTACTTTCAACTTATCTCTTTCTTTTTTTTTAGTCCATTTATTTATTTTATTTTTTCTCCCCTCAAAAAATAAGAAACTATCACCATAACTTGATTTTAGCAGTAAAATACCTAGATCTAACACAATATGACAAATTAGCCCAATCATGCATTTTAAAGTTGATGCAAATGAAGGAGGAAGTTAGAGTTCAGATAAACACACAGCAATGTGGTGTAATAAAATACTGAGGCAAACGTCGTGGAGAGGGTGACTTCCAGAACATTTCAAGAAGAGCAGAGCTGTAAGATTTATTTGTTGTTGCCATTTAAAGATGGCTTTTTTGGGGATTTTGAGGGTCTCCTGTATGTACTGAGCTCACTGCAGACTGGTGTGGCTGCAAGGGCATAATGTTTGGAGAGAGCATAGGGTTTGTAGCCAGAAACATGATTTTGTCACTTTGTTATGTATGTGATGTCAGGAAAAAAGTCATGGAAATTCTCTGGTCCTCAGTATACTCATTTGTAAAACTGGGTTAAACCAACACTTGCCTCACAAGTATCAACTTATCTCTTTCTTTAAAGTGAATGTCTTGAAGGCAATATATAGTTGGGTCATGCTTTTTTATTTCTTCTCATAATCTCTGCTTTGCAATTGAAGTGTTTTATCTTTTTAATGTAATTATTGATATAATTGCATTTAGGTCTATCATTTTGCTGTCTTTGTTTTCCTCTCTGATTTCTCTTCTCCTTTCCTGCCTTCTGTGTGAAAATTTGAAATTTTTTGATTTTTGTTTTCATTCATCTATTGACTTGCTATTTCAAAATCTGTGTCATTTTGCAGTCAGTCTCTGTTGATTGTGTTTTTGTTTTTCTTGAGAATGGGTTACATTTTCCTATTTCTTTCTGTGATGAGTGATTTTGTCTTGAATCTTAGATGTTGTAAATGTTGTGTATGAGATCCTATTTGGTTATTCCTAGAATTCTGAAGTGTTTCAATTACTTTTTATCAGCCAACAAGTTGGACTCAAACTACAAACTCTGGCCTATGATAGATAGCCACTCAAAACTCAGTTTACTTATTTTTGCCTTAGCTGGGCTATTTTGATTCAGCCCTGCTGATATATAGTTTAATGTTCTGCCTGAAATTTGGGCTAAGTTTAAACATAGAATTTAGAGTTCCTTCTTGCTGATACTCCTTCTCTTCTTTTTGATTTCCCTCCTTACATTTGGGCAGTTATGTTTTGTCCCAAAGTCTTTCTTCTCATTCTTTAAGCCAGAAATATATATGGCTGTTCTATTGGAGTTTTACTTGTCCTGTATAATGCAAACTGGGAACTTCACACAGGATAAAAGCCATAAAAAACCTAAACGCCTTCCTTCCTTTCTCACTGCCTCCCTCCCTCCACTTTGGCCTCCAGAGTGCTGGGATTACAGGCATGAGCCATGGCTCCCAGCCCCTTGCTATTTCTTTAAACATCAAATGAAGGTTTGGGGTCAGGTATGCTGTAAAGACCCTCATGGCTTATAATTTCCACAACTTTATGAAATTGTGTAGAATAATCTCCTTGGATAATAAAATATATTAAAGTACATAAAAAATTAAATATGTGGCATAATTTGACATATGTCTATCATTAGGAAAGCCAAACATTTTGAAAATGTAAATTAATCACAAGAGTCAGTGCGGTGGCTATGTCTGTAATCCCAGAATTTTGGGAGACCGAGGTGGGAGGATCACTTGAGGCCAGGAGTCTGAGACTGGCCCAAGCAACAAGGTGAGACCCCATCTCTACAAAAAATTAAAAAAAAATATTAGATAAGCATGGTGGCGAGTGCCTGTAGTCCCAGCTACTTGGAAGGCTGAGACAGGAGGATTGCTTGAGCCCAGGAGTTTGAGGTTATAGTGAGCTATGATAGGGCCATTGCAATCCAGCTGGGTTGATAGTGTGTGACCCTGTCTCTTAAATGAATGAATGAATGAATAAATAAAGCTCAAGAGAATTTTTATTAAACAAAAAAACAGTTATGGATCTTCTTTCTTTCTTAGGTACATATTACTTTTGCCTCTATTCCTCTTTGGGGAGATTCTCTTCATGTTCATTCTCCTCAGTAGAGAGACCATGTTACTTGGTGCCATTAATATCATCTTATAATGTTATTTGTTTGTGAACCTGAAAATGTTATTTCTTATGGAGTAGACTTGGGATTTCTATCTCTGTAATCCAGGCTTCAATCTTAAAAACCAATGAACTTGATATTTGTGTGAAATATTTTATTTCTCTATCTTCAAGTAAAAAACATTTCTTCCAAGATTACCTAGGTAGATAAACAGATGCTATTTTTAAAGTGTTTTCATGGCTGGAGAGTTTTTAGGAGACAAAAATGCTGGGCATTAGAGTGAGAGTTTTTCACTGGAGAATCATTAATTTGTTGTCTTTCTACAATTTAGGCAGTCACTGAGGAGAATATTGCCTCTTTGCAGAAGAGAGTGGTAGAACTAGAGAATGAAAAGGGCGCCCTGCTCCTTAGTTCTATAGAGCTGGAGGAGCTGAAAGCTGAGAATGGTATGTATAAATGAAAACCATAATTCTCTGTCTTCTTATCCCACAAGTGCCTCTACTTTTATCATTATACATGTATAACATGTAGATTCTCTGATTCTGTAATGATAAAGATTTAGTTAGAAGAGCTGATAGTTATCAAAGATAAGATTAATGTGCATTAAACATGTAGAACGTAGTACCAGCATTTAACATAAGTATAATATTTTGTAATATGGACTATAAATACTTCAGGATTTCTTTATATTCACTTCAGTATGGTCAAGGTATCTTTTAAGAAGTATGGATGGAACAGGACCTTAAATAAAATGATGAATTTTTAAATAGGTAAAATAAAGGAGGGACATTCCTGTAATAAATTTGTGGGATGAGGTAACAGAGATTAGTAAGGTTCAAAGGTAGTGACCACTTGGTTTTTGTTCATATTGTACCCTGCTTAGAATCCTACCCCTTTCTGTTAGACTGGCTGATTCTTACTCATCTTTCAGGCCTTACTGAGGGCATTATCTTTTTTAAGAACTTGACCCTGATCCCCAAAGTTTGGGTTAAAAACATTTTTGTGCTTCCATAACATCCTTGTATATCTTTAGCATTGTATTAAAATGATCTGTTTATGTTTGTCTTTTTAATATATTATAAACTCTTAAAAGATAAAGTATAAGCTTTTCAAGGGCAGGGGACATTTTTTTTTCCATTTGTGCCTTACCCAGACCAGTATAGTACCTGGAAAATAGTGGCTGCTGAATAAAGTTGTGTTGGATTGAACTGCATGACATTTTATCCTGTAGGACTGTTTGTGAACAATAAGAATGAAGATGTATCTCCTTCCATTTATCATCTGCTCCACAAGGACCTTACAGATTTCATAGCATATAGTTAATAATGCTTTATTGGTCTAATTCATCCTAGATTAACTGACTACTATACTTTATCTTCTAGGGGCGAGAATGAGTACCAAGTAAAGTTTATAAAACTTATATTAAACTCTAAAGCCAATATTTCCAACTTAACCATTTTACGTTTTCCACTTAGCTCTAAATGGAGGATTGTGCAGTTTTATTAGATTATTCCCACTATTGCTGATAAATAAAGAACACCACAAGTTCAACTCATTATTTAACTCACACAGAGCACTTCTTTGAGACCTTATCTGTGATGCTTATTTTGCAAACAGTCCCTGTCCTTTTCATATGGTTTGGAGGTATTATGTGAGTTCCATTCTTTTCCTCTTTCCTGCTGGGGTCATTGGCCTTAAGGTTTTCTGTATTGGTTTTTGTGTCTGGTCTCACAGGTTACCTTTGCTTTACATGGGATATTCTATTCAACTCGCCTTCCATGCTGCCATTTCTACCATTATACCCCTTTTGTCAGGTTTAGTCTCATTTTGTGTTCTTGGTTCTTAGTGTGCTCATGGCCGAAGAATGACCAGATGCACTAAAGTAAGGCAAGCAAGAGGTAAAATTTATTGAGGAGAGGAAGATAGGATTGTAGAGCAAGAGCAAGACATAGGTTTACAGAGCAGTGTACATACACCACAGATGATGACTGGACCTTTGTCGCTGCAAAGAGTGAGCAAAAGGAAGGGCGCAAAAGGTCCTGGTTATGGTCTGTGTCTTGTTTTATAGTGCCTGGATTGGGACCTCCCCACGGTTCAAATGTCACCATGGAACCACTTTGATTAGACAGTTGGGAGATACATGACCTGAGTCTTACTGCGCATGCAGATCTACCATGAGCCTCTCTAAAAGCCCGTTGGGGAGGGGGTGTGAATCACAGCAGCACCCACTTTTGTCCCTAGGAGACCCAGAATCCCTCGCTATTTACTTAATATTTTCTCCATCTTATGAAGTGTCTGAACACACTATATACTGCCAAGGCATCTTACAGTTTTCCACTTAGTTCTAAATTCATTTGTCTCATGAATATTCCTTCCTTCATTCATATAGCAAATATCTATGGTGCCTTTCCTATGTGCCAGGCACTAGAAGGGAAGACAGACCCCATAAACACGTATATAAATAAGAAAATTTCAGAGAATGATAAGTATTAGGATAAAAATAAAACAGGGTACTACAGGTGTGCATTGGGGTAGAGGAAGGCAGCATTAGAGTGGTCAGGGTAGGCCTCTTTGAGGACTTGAAACCTGAATGATGAAAAGGGGACAGCCATGCAAAGAGCATTCCAAGCACAGAAAAGAGTGGTGCAAATGCCTTGTAGTATGAATGAACTTGATAAGTTTGCAGAATGGAAAGAGGGCCAGTATTTTTGTAGTAGAGTGAACCAAAGGGGGGCAGTACAAGAAAAGGAGGTTGGACAATTGAGGTTGTGGGTCCCTGTAGGTCACATTAAGACATTTGGATGTAGTGTAAAAAATATACTTTTTTTTTGTTTGGTGTATCTGTTTTAGCATCTTGGAAAAAATATAAGCTTCTTGGGGATATTTATGTCAATGTTGAATATTTCCAAGGTATTACTACCCATTTTAGATGTATACATTTTAATAGAACATGGGGGTAGAACTCAGAAGACCTGGATTCTGATCTGAGCTCTCTCTGAACTAGCTGTGTAACCTCTTCAAGTCATGTCATTTCTTTGCTTCCTTGTATGGTTGTTAAGGAGATTGGAAAGCTCTCTTTTAGTGCTAAAATTTGGTGTCTTTATGAACATTGAAGACATTGTAATACAAAATGTATTACAGTAGGATTATGGATAAATTAAGGCAAATGTATTGCCCTAGAAGTTCCAAACTGTGCCATGGAAATAGCTGCTTCATGTCACATGCCCTGGCATCCTCTCTTTTCAAGCCTTCCACTGTTTAGTGTACTTCACTCAGGTTCATTATCATTACCTAGTACTATTGCGCTTATATCTCATCTCATATTCTCTTGTCACTTCTTTATTTTAATAAAATAAGCCTTTTAACTTCCCCAAACTGTTCTTTTTCTTTTCTTTTGATTATTTCATGCCTCTTAAATAGCCCCACATAGCGTTATCTCTGTTTTTTCAAACACTCCCCATATGTATTCTAAAGATACTTATTTTGTGCCTTTCAGAAAAACTATCTTCTCAGATTACTCTCCTGGAGGCTCAGAACAGAACTAGGGAGGCAGATAGAGAAGTCAGTGAGGTAAGTGAAGTGTTCTTACTATATCTAGAACGTGAACTAGATTAAGAGACAGTAGCTTCAAATCTAAACATTTCTGCAATATTCTAGTGTTAACCGAGAAGTATATTACCTATAGAGTGAGATCTATTTCAGCAAGTCATAATGGTTATTATTTCTCATTTACTCTCATTTGGTTCTCAATATTTGGAATTCTTTGTCTTAAACCAACACAGGTACAGTAGCTATTTGGGATTTGGTAACCCATTTCTCATACTGAATTATCATTTATCTTAACTTCTTTGTTCATCTCAGGAAAGTTTCTCAGTGAAGACATTAGATAAAATCTTAGGTCTCTTCCCCGGCAATTGGCACAGTTTTGCTTATGATTATATAAAAAGAATATCTCTGGAGAATGGTGTTTTTTAAACCTGAAAATTATTGCAAGAAATATATGGTTGCTTAATATTCTGTTGATGTTAGGTTATTGTTAGCTGTATTGTATTTAGTTAGCTGTGTTCTGCCAATCAATAAGTCAGCAATAGAATCATAAATGGCTTTGAGGAATAATGTAGCTTCTTTATTTTTTATTATTTTTTTATGGCCTGGATAATAGTTCATAATGTAGCTTCTTAACAGAAATGTCTGCTTACTTATTGTATCAATGTCACAGAAACAGAACCAATAGGATGTGATATATATAGAGAGATTTATTTTAAGAAATTGGTTCATATAAATAATAAAAAAAATTGGTTCATGCATTTGTGGAGGCTGGCAAGTCCAAAATCTGCAGGGTAGGCCAGCAGGCTGGAGATCCAGGGAAGAGTTGCAGTTTGAGTCCAAAGACAGTCTGCTGGTAGAATTCCCTCTTTGGGGGAGGTCAGTCTTTTTTCTGTTAATGCCTTCAACTGATTGGGTGGGGCCCACCCACATTAGGGAAGGTAATTTGCTTTACTGAAACTCTATTAATTTAAGTGTTAATGCCATCTAAGACATACCTTCACAGAAACATCTAGAATAATGTTTTACCAAATATCTGGGTACCATGGCCTAGCCATGTTGACACAAAAATTAGCCATCACACTTATATTTAATTCCTTTCCATTGGACCACTAATGCTCTGTTCACAAAATTGTCAAAAGGAGACTAAATTTTGAAAATTGGAGAATTGCACAGTTACTGACAAATTATCAGAGTCTAAAGTAAAAATGAATCTTGTTTGACCAATGGGGTGCTTAATATTTTAAAATGCTCAGCAATAGTGGCTCGTGAAAACAAAATAACTTAGCTCGAAAAAGAACAGATAAGAAAGATGAGAATCTGGTAAGAAAAAGAAAAACCAAACAACCAGAAGAAAGAATAAATAGGGAACAGTGGAAAAGAAAGGCGGGGGGGGGGGGGGTGTGTGTGGGATCTCATAGAAATTGCCAAAGGAAGGGATAATCCCTTGGGATAAGAGAGATGAGTAGGAAAGATTCAAAGAAGGTGTAAGCTCACTCAAAATGGGAAGACTAGTATTAGGACAAACAGTTACAAGAGTGCCCAGAAAGAGTGAAGTTCTCTGGTCCTCTGCCTCCTCAGTATGAGACGATAGTGATTCTTTACTCAAGCCAAAAAGCTGATTAAACCGTGTAGGTATCGTAGGGAGCAGCAGAAGCCATGACCAAGGGAAGGAAGAGAGTGAGCGAATGACATGAAAGATAGTTAGAAAAGAGGAAATAATACTTACGGCAAGAGAGAGAACAAAAAAAGAGTTATATTGAAGTCTTCTGGCAGAAATAATGCCTTGACTATATCAGATCTTTAATGTATGTAGGGACGGATAAATAGGAATGTGACATGAAGAAATTAGAAAGGAATTTTTTCCCCTGTGCAAAATACTGTGTCCAGTTTGGTCTCTAGAAATTTGAGTATGATACGGGGTAATGCAGAGAGCAAAGAATTGTAAATAACTAAAATAATGCTTATGAAAAATGATGAGATAACTTTTCTAAACATAACAATTCTAAAATAATGACTTTTTTCTTACTCAGTACCTGAGAATGATAGCAAGATAGTAGCTAATATTTATTCAATACTTACTATGTGTCAGCTTCTGCTAGTAGGTAGTAGAGCTGATGTAAACCCAGGCAGTTGGGCTGCAGAGTCTGTAGTCTTGGCCATTACATTATTTGACAGTTCTACGATTGTTTGCTTGTGTTTTCTCCCATCAAGTTGGAATATTTTTCGGGGGGAAAAAAGGTGTTATTAGAAAAGGTGGAGATTTTATTCTGTGGCCATCTCCAAACTCTTTTAATAAAATACTAATCACAGTTATCATGAGATTCACTGATTTTGTTCCCCACGAAAACAATTATCAGAAATAATTTCTAAGGATCGAGCAGTTTAACACAGTAATCTTTGTAATAACTTGGTTCATATTTTGTCAAACAGGTCCATAATTTCATGCCTAACCCCCAGCAGAGCTCCTTTTTGATTACTTTATCCTGGTAATTTATCTGAATCTACTTGTTTGATAATCTGCTTGTCTATTAATGGCTAATCTAATATTTGCAATTTTCCTATTTTAATGGATAGTTTAGGAAAAGGAATTCCATAACTTCCTGATTGGAATGGGATAAAACAAAGATTTAATTCATTTCCTGCTTCCCTTTTTGTTTTTAAGCAGTTCTTAGGAGAAACAATTAAGAGTTTTACTCTGAAGGAAAAAAACTTCACATGTAAGGAATATCTACAAAATAAATTCCAGGTTTCCTTTGGTCTTATGAATAGGGCTTGACCTCAGTGCAGGATTGACAGTGTGCCCTCAGTCGGAGGCCCAATTTGGGAGATACAAACTGATTTTGAAAGGATTTAGCGGTTTTATGCTACACAGGAGGTTTAGACTAAAAAGTTTCAGGTTTTGGAAAATGCATGAAATACTAGTTTTAGGTAGGCTATTTTTAGTATTGTAAAACATTTGATTAAGGCTCTTTTTCTGTTTTAAAAATAGATCAGCATGGTTGATACTACTGGGCTCAACAAGAACAGCTCTTCTTCTACCAATGAAAGTGGACAAGATGTTCTAGAGGACACATTTTCTCAGAAACATAAAGAATTATCAGTTTTATTGTTGGAAATGAAAGAAGCTCAAGAGGAGATTGCATTTCTTAAATTGCAGCTCCAGGGCAAAAGGGCTGAGGGGGACCCTGAGGTCCTTGACCAGAAAGAAATGAAACAGATGGAGAGTGAAGGATTACCTCCAGTTAGAATGAAAGTATTTCTTGAACATACAGGGCAAGATTTTCCTTCAATGCCAAATGAAGAAAGCAGTCTTCCAGCAGTTGAAAAAGAAGAACAGGCGAGTACCAAACATCAAAATAGAACACCTGAGGAAATAGTATTAAATGACTATGGAATGGAATTGAAATCAACAAAACTGGATGATGTTGATAAATCCATTTCTGCTGTACCAGATATTGGTCAATATCATCAGGAGGAGTTGGAAAGATTAAAAAGTCAAATTTTGGAGCTTGAAATAAGCTTTCGTAGAGCAGAAGAAATCTATGAGAAAAATTTAGATGAGAAAGCTAAGAAAATTAACAATCTGACCCAGCTGATTGAAGAGTTTAAGAAAAATGCTGAAAACACCAGCAGTGCATTCACTGCTTTGTCTGAAGAAAGAGACCAGCTTCTTTCTCAGGTGAAGGAACTTAGTATAGTAACAGAACTGAGGGCTCAGGTAAAGCAACTGGAAACGAATCTTGCAGAAGCAGAAAAGCAAAGAAGACTTGACTATGAAAGCCAAAGTGCTCAACACAATCTGCTCACCGAGCAGATCCACAGTCTCAGCATAGAAGCCAAATCTAAAGATGTGAAAATTGAAGTTTTACAGAGTGAACTAGATGGTGTGCAGCTTCGGTTTTCTGAACAGAACACACTGATCAGAAGCCTGCAAAGCCAGCTACAGAAGAAGGAAAGTGAAGTGCTCGAGGGGGCAGAACGTGTGAGGGATATCTCAAATAAGATGGAAGAACTGGCACAGACGCTTTCACAGAAGGAACTTGAAATAGCAAAAATGGATCAACTGTTACTAGAGAAAAAGAGAGATGTGGAAACCCTCCAACAAACCATCGAGGAGAAGGATCAGCAAGTGACGGAAATCAGCTTTAGTATGACTGAAAAAATGGTTCAGCTTAATGAAGAGAAATTTTCTCTTGGGGTTGAAATTAAGACTCTTAAAGAACAGCTGAATTTATTATCAAGAGCTGAAGAAGCAAAAAAAGAGCAGGTGGAAGAAGATAATGAAGTTGTTTCCGGCCTTAAACATAATTGTGATGAGTTGAGCCCAGCAGGCCTAATAAGTAAAGAAGAACTTCAGCGTGAATTAGAGCTTCTGAAGAAAGAAAGTGAGCAGAGAAAGAGAAAGCTCCAGGCAGCTCTTATTAACAGAAAGGAGCTTCTACAAAGAGTCAGTATGTTAGAAGAGGAATTAGCCAAAGTGAAAGATGAGTCTAGCAAAGAGATCCCACGCAGTGAGAGTGAGAGGAGGGAAATGGAGGAAGATAAAGAGAACAGAGAAGACTCAGAAAAATGTGTGACTTCTAAGTGTCAAGAAATAGAAATTTCTTTAAAACAGATAATATCTGAGAAAGAAGTGGAACTACAGCATATAAGGAAGGATTTGGAAGAAAAGATCACAGCTGAAGAACAGTTACAGGCTGTGGTCAAACAGATGAATCAGAGCTTGCAAGATAAGACAAACCAAATAGATTTGCTTCAAGCAGAAATCATTGAAAACCAAGCAATTATCCAGAAGTTAACTACAAGTAACAAGGATGCGGGTGATGGAGACTCAGCAGCAACTGTAAGAGAAACAGCGGCGATCAGTCCACCTGGTGCAGGTAGTGGAGAACACTGGAAACCAGAACTGGAAGAAAAGATACTGGGCCTTGAAAAAGAAAAGGAGCAACTTCAAAAAAAGCTACAGGAAGTCTTAACCTCCCGCAAGGGGATTCTAAAGAAGGCACAGGAGAAAGAAAGACATCTTAGGGAGGAGTTAAAGCAACAGAAAGATGATTATAATCGCTTGCAAGAACAGTTTGATGAGCAAAGCAAGGAGAATGAGAACATTGGAGACCAGCTAAGACAACTCCAGATTCAAATAAGAGAGTCCGTAGACAGAAAACTCCCAGCCACCGACCAGCAAGAACCAGGCTCTCCCACTCAACGTATAGAAGAACCTTCATTCAAAGCTGCAGAACAGCATCCCACTCAACCTCTTTTAGGATCTGATTTGTGCCCAGACTGGCCTTCTTATCCTGAAGATGCAAGTGTTCTACAGGGCAATACTTCTATTGCCCACATTAAGGCACAACTGAAAGAAATAGAGGCCAAGAAAGAAGAGTTAGAATTGAAAGTTGGTTCTGCAACAAGTGAGCTTACTAAAAAATCAGAAGAGATATTGCAGTTACAAGAGCAGATAAATAAACAGGGTTTAGAAATCCAGAGTCTGAAGACAGCATCCTGTGAAGCTGAAGCCCATGCAGAAAGCCTGAAGCAGAAATTGGAAAGCAGTCAACTAGAAATTGCCAGCTTAGAACATCTAAGAGAATTACAGCCTGAACTAGATGAACTGCAGAAACTCATAAGCAAAAAGGAAGAAGAAGTTAGCTATCTTTCTGGACAACTTAGCAAGAAAGAAGAAACTCTTACTAAAGTACAGACAGAGATCATAGAACAAGAAGATTTAATTAAGGCTCTACATACACAGCTTGAAATACAAGCCAAAGAGCACGATGAGAGGATAAAGCAGTTACAGGTAGAACTTTGTGAAATGAAACAAAAACCAGAAGAGATTGAAGAAGAAAGTAGAGCAAAGCAACAAATACAGAGGAAACTGCAAGCTGCCCTTATTTCCCGAAAAGAAGCACTGAAAGAAAACAAAGGTCTCCAAGAGGAGTTGTCTTTGGCCAGAGATACCGTTGAACGGCTCACTAAATCTCTAGCAGATGTGGAAAGCCAAGTTTCTGCTCAAAATAAAGAAAAAGATACATTCTTAGGAAGATTAGCTCTTCTTCAGGAAGAAAGAGACAAACTCATTACAGAAATGGACAAGTCTTTACTGGAAAATCAGAGTCTCAGTGGCTCTTGTGAAAGTCTAAAACTGGCTCTAGAGGGTCTTACTGAAGACAAGGAAAACTTAGTGAAGGAAATTGAATCTTTGAAATGTTCTAAGATTGCAGAAAACATGGAGTGGCAAGAGAAACACAAGGAGCTACAGAAAGAGTATGAGATTCTTCTACAGTCCTATGAGAATGTTAGTAATGAAGCAGAAAGGATTCAGCATGTGCTGGAAACTGTGAGGCAAGAGAAGCAAGAACTGTATGGCAGGTTAAGAAGTGCAGAAGCAAACAAGAAAGAGATAGAAAAGCAGTTGCTGGAAGCTGAGCAAGAAATGGAGGAAATGAAAGAAAAGATGAGAAAGTTTGCTAAATCTAAACAGCAGAAAATCCTAGAGCTGGAAGAAGAGAATGACCGGCTTAGAGCAGAGGTACAACCTGCAGGAGATACAGCTAAAGAATGTATGGAAACACTTCTTTCTTCCAATTCCAACATGAAAGAGGAACTTGAAAAGATCAAAACAGAGTATGACACTCTTTCTAAGGATTTTAAGGATTTATTGGCTGAGAAAAAGTCTTTAAGTGAAGAGGTTCAAGATTTAAAGCATCAGATAGAAGATAATGCATCTAAACAGGCTAGCCTAGAGGCCACTGAGAAACATGATAACCAGATGGATATGGTTGAAGAGGCAACACAGTCTGTGCCAGGTGAGACTAAAGAGCAAGACTCTCCCAGTATGAGCACAAGGCCTGCACGTTCAGAATCTGTTCTATCAGAGAACAGTGCTAAACCTGATATAAGCGAGAATTTCAGCTCACACGATGAAATTAATAATTACCTACAGCAGATTGATCAGCTCAAAGAAAGAATTGCTGACTTAGAGGAGGAGAAGCAGAAAGACAAGGAATTTAGCCAGACTTTAGAAAATGAGAGAAATGCTTTACTGAGTCAAATATCAGTAAAAGATGATGAACTAAAAATGCTTCAGGAAGAGATAACCAAAATAAACCTGTTAAATCAGCAAATCCAAGAAGAGCTCTCCAGAGTTACCAAACTAAAGGAGACAGCAGAAGAAGAGAAAGATGATTTGGAAGAGAGGCTTATGAATCAATTAGCAGAACTTAATGGAAGCATTGGCAATTATTATCAAGATGTGACAGATGCCCAAATAAAAAATGAGCTACTGGAATCTGAAATGCAGAACCTTAAAAAGTGTGTGAGTGAACTGGAAGAAGAAAAGCAGCAGTTAGTCAAGGAAAAAACGAAGGTAGAATCAGAAATACGAAAGGAATATTTGGAGAAAATACAAGGTGCTCAGAAAGAACCTGGCAATAAAAGCCACGCAAAGGAACTTCAGGAGCTGTTAAAAGAAAAACAACAAGAAGTAAAGCAGCTGCAGAAGGACTGCATCAGGTATCAAGAGAAAATTAGTGCTCTAGAGAGAACTGTTAAAGCCCTAGAATTTGTTCAGGCTGAATCCCAAAAAGATTTGGAAATAACCAAAGAAAATCTGGCTCAAGCAGTTGAACACCGCAACAAGGCACAAGCAGAATTAGCTAACTTCAAAGTACTGCTGGATGACACTCAAAGTGAAGCTGCGAGGGTCCTAGCAGACAATCTCAAGTTGAAAAAGGAACTTCAGTCAAGTAAAGAATCAGTTAAAAGCCAAATGAAACAAAAGGATGACGATCTTGAGCGAAGATTGGAGCAGGCAGAAGAGAAACACCTGAAAGAGAAGAAGAATATGCAAGAGAAACTGGATGCTTTGCATAGAGAAAAAGTCCAATTGGAAGAAACATTTGGAGAAATTCAGGTTACTTTGAATAAGAAAGACAAGGAAGTTCAGCATCTTCAGGAAAACTTGGACTCTACTGTGGCCCAACTTGCTGCCTTCACTAAGAGCATGTCTTCCCTCCAGGATGATCGAGACAGGGTAATAGATGAAGCTAAGAAGTGGGAGAGGAAGTTCAGTGATGCGATTCAAACCAAAGAAGAAGAAATTAGACTCAAAGAGGAGAATTGCAGTGTTCTAAAGGATCAACTTAGACAGATGTCCATCCATATGGAGGAACTGAAGATCAACATTTCCAGGTAAATGAATAATAACTTTTTTCTCCTCCAGAAGTAATTGGAGGCAAAAAAAAAAAAAAGGTATTTAAACTATTTCTATTCCCTTTAAAATTAATTTAAGACTAATTTTGGCTCAAATTTCCTTAGAAGATATATTCTCTCTGACTTTTTTTTTTTTGCTAATAAGATCCTGCTACAACTTACATTAACATGAAAAACTTACATCTTCTCTTTTCATCTTTCTATTGAGAGATCTCTTAGATTTCTTTCTTTTCATTTCCATTTCAACTGCCCTTGTCTGGATTTTTACCATAGCACTCCCAAATTATTGCTATAGTGTCCTAAATGGTCTCATCTTTTTTCTTCCTCATAGTCCACATCAATTCATGCTGCATATGCCTGTGAGAGTTATTTTTCTCAAACTCTAATTTTCTATCACTTTTCAAGCTCAAGAACTAACAATGTCCCTCACCCTTTGTATTCCTCTACTGCTAATAGGACCTTTCGGTTCTGAAATAGGTTTCCTCACTATCTCTCATATCAAGGTTATACCTTAAAGAGGGCAGACATTAGCTTCTGGGGAACAAAGTAGAGTGCAATAGGAGAAAATGTTACTTTTCAGAGTGCCCAAAACCATGTCATTAAGCAACATATTTTGGAGTTTATGATTTAAATATATGAACCCTTAGGGGTGATTCTTCTAATACAGAGCACTCAGTAGACGGCTGTGTAAATATAGAGAACTAATATCTCTTCAGTTAAACGTCTTAACACCTTCGGTTATGAATATTGATTTATATGTAGATCTGTTGAGTACATGTTGTGGTGTTTGTTCCTTACATATCACATAGTGTTTCCTTGAAATCTTTAACTGTTTTTTCAGGCTTGAACATGACAAGCAGCTTTGGGAGTCCAAGGCCCAGACAGAGGTCCAGCTTCAACAGAAGATCTGTGATACTCTACAGGGGGAAAACAAAGAACTTTTGTCTCAGCTAGAAGAGACTCGACACCTATACCATAATTCTCAGAATGAGTTAGCTAGGTTGGAATCAGAACTGAAGATTCTCAGAGAGCAGTCAGCTGATTTAAATAACTCTTTAGAAAAATGTAAGGAACATAAAGAAAATTTGGAAGGGATAATAAAGCAGCGAGAGGCTGATATTCAAAACTGTAAGTTCAGTTATGAACAACTAGAAACTGATCTTCAGGCCTCCAGAGAGCTGACCACTAGCCTGCATGAAGAAATAAATAAGAAAGAGCAGAAGATTATAAGCCTGCTTTCTGGCAAGGAAGAGGCAATCCAGATAGCTATTGCTGAACTGCATCAGCAGCATGATAAAGAAATTAAAGAACTGGAAAACCTGCTGTCCCAGGAGGAAGAGGAGAATATTGTCTTAGAAGAGGAGAACAAAAAAGCTGTTCACAAAACCAATCAGCTTATGGAAACACTGAAAACCATCAAAAAGGAAAACATTCAGCAAAAGGCTCAGTTGGATTCCTTTGTTAAATCCATGTCTTCTCTCCAGAATGATCGTGACCGCGTAGTAGGTGACTATCAACAGCTGGAAGAGCGACATCTCTGTGTAATCTTGGAAAAAGACCAACTCATCCAAGAGGCTGCGGCTGAGAATAATAAGCTTAAGGAAGAAATTCGAGGCTTGAGAAGCCATATGGATGATCTCAATTCTGAGAATGCCAAGCTAGAGGCAGAACTGATCCAATATAGAGAAGACCTGAACCAAGTGATATCAATAAAGGACTGTCAGCAAAAGCAACTTCTTGAAGCTCAACTTCAACAAAATAAGGAGCTGAAAAATGAATATGCTAAATTAGAAGAAAAGTTGAAGGAATCTGAGGAAGCAAAAGAGAATCTGCAGAGGTCCTTGAATGCCCTACAAGAGGAGAAACAAGGTTTATCTAAAGAGATTGAGAGTTTGAATATATCTGTATCCCAACTAAAGAGACAAGTGACAGCCTTGCAAGAAGAAGGTACTTTAGGAATGTATCATGCTCAATTAAAAGTAAAAGAAGAAGAGGTACAGAGATTAAGTACTATGCTTTCCTCCTCTCAGAAGAGGATTACAGAACTGGAAGAGGAATTGGTTTATGTTCAAAAGGATGCTGCTAAGAAGGTAGGTGAAATTGAAGATAAACTGAAGAAAGAATTAAAGCATCTTCATCATGATGCAGGGATAATGCGCAATGAAACTGAAACAGCAGAAGAGAGGGTGGCAGAGCTAGCAAGAGATCTGGTAGAAATGGAACAGAAATTACTCATGGTCACCAAAGAAAATAAAGATCTCAAGGCACAAATTCAGTCTTTTGGAAGATCTATGAGTTCCTTGCAAAATAGTAGAGATCACGCCAATCAGGAGCTTGATGATCTGAAAAGGAAATATGATGCCAATCTGAAGGAGCTGGCACAGCTGAGAGAACAAAAAGGCCTCCTAAACAGAGAGCAAGATATTCTTTCTAAAGCTACTTTTCCAATGAACTCCACTGAGGAGAATAGCTTTTCTTACCTTGAAAAACTTAACCAACAGCTCCTATCCAAGGATGAGCAACTGCTTCACTTGTCCACACAGCTAGAAGATTCTTACAACCAAGTACAGTCGTTTTCCAAGGCTATGGCTAGTCTGCAGAATGAGAGAGATCACATGTGGAATGAGCTGGAGAAATTCCGAAAGACAGAGGAAGGAAAGCAGAGGTCTGCGGCCCAGCCTGCCACCAGTCCAGCTGAAGTACAGAGTTTAAAAAAAGCTATGTCTTCACTCCAAAATGACAGAGACCGACTAGTGAGTATCTAGCTCTTTTGCATCTGTGTTTGAGAGTTTTTGAACCTTTCTTTAAATTAATTTTTATTTCCATAGAAAAGGATAAACACATTCTTATATTATCTGGACACTCAAGGGCAGTATTACACATGACGCAGGTTCTGTTTAGTCTTAGAGAAACATCATGTAAATTGCTTTAAATCTGCCAGTTCCATTATAAAAAAATCAAATTTTCTTGGTGCATAACTGTCCATTGATTATAAAAGGACTAAAAGATGGAGAGCTGTTTTGTATATACACACACAAATGTTTCCACAATTTGTTACAGTTTCATTGAAAAAGTATAGATATCATGTACTGCCACTTTACAATGATAGTTTAGCAATATATCATCTGGTAGAATTTGGGGCAGGGAGGACTCATAACCCTAATTTGTCAAAAAAAAAAAAAGAGTTAAATGTAAATAAATAAGTTTACATGACTATTTAGTAAAGTTTCACTTGCAAGCTGAACCATTTACCCACTTCCTTTTAATACCCATTTTTTTCCAATGGGACAGAATGCTAAGGCAGATCTCTAATGCTAAAATGTTATTGCTTTTAGTAGGGGCCAGGAGTTTAATCTAGGTCTTTTTTTCTGAAAACTTCCAGGTCATTAAGATTCAGAGGCAAAAACTGGAACAATATGAGCCAAGCCAGGTTGTCAGGGGATTCTGCTTTGTGACATTATTGTCTTTACTTTCATGGCAATCTCTTAACTCTTTCAAGGCCATGTATTTGTAGGAAAATAGGCCAAATAGAAAATAAAAGGAGATTCAAAAGACTAGTTAAAATGTTACCCATGTCCAATATGTGAAAATTCTAGTTTCTAAGATTAGCCCTAGTGAAAAGATCATTTCCCCTAACTGTAGAGCCAGTTTTCCCTTTTCTTTGTAGGTAATGTGTTCATTCCTATTTCACTTAATAGCCAATATTTATAGACAGTCTTTTCCCTTTTATAATTTGAACAAAGTTCCCCCTTTTCAGCTATGGTTTTGACATCAAAACAATATATGCACATTTTCTTATATTTTTAAAACAATTTGAGTTCAGCTAACTTTGACCTGAGAATTTGGCCTTTTGTCAGTCCTTTCAGAATGCAAATACCGAAAGTTCTCTTCATCATCTATATGTCTCAAAGATGTAATTTATACCATGCTGGTATTGATTATCTTCCAAGTTAAAATCTTTTTTTTCTGGTGCTATTAGGATTGTGAGCTAACTGACTTTGTTTCATTCAGTGAATTGCTTTACTGTTCTTATCCATTGTAAACACTAGGCACTAAACTTTGTCTCTCAACCTCAGTCCACATTTTTGTTTGCTGGATATTTAAAAATCAAGCCAACTTTTTTATTTCCATGTGTTTTTTGGGTTTTTTCTCTTTTTTTTGAGATATGGTCTCACTCTTTCACCCGGACTAGAGTGCAGTGGTGTCATCATAGCTCACTGCAACCTCAAGCTCCTGGACTTAAGTGATCCTCCTGCCTGCTGAGTAGCTTGGAACTATAGGCGTGCACCACCATGTCGACTCATTTTTTATTTTTTGTGGAGAGTAGGTCTTGCTCTGGCTCAGGCTTGTCTCGAACTCCTGGCCTCAAGCAGTCCTCCCACCTGAGCCTACCAAGGTACTAGGCTTAGAGGCATGTAAGCCACTCTGCCCAGTCTTTTTATTTCCATGTTTCTGTGATTCATAGTAATTAATATTCTTCTGTTCCCTAAGGATCATAACTGTCTATTTTATTTAACCTGTTACTCCTTTATTCACAGTGTGCATCAAATATCTTTCCTTTCCATCTTCAACATCCTACAGTGAACCCTGACACTTTACCCTTAAGCTCTTGTAATAATGCTGCTTCCAGTTTATCACCTCTCCAGTGTATTGTTTATACTATTGCTGAATAAATCTTTCTAGATTTCTACTTTCTTATTACTGTACTAAAAAACCTTTGAAAGTTGTACTACCTCTAAAATATGCTTAGGATTCAAACTCCTTAGACCAGCATTTAAGACCCTGTAATTTGTGCTTAATTTTCCAGCCCTTTTCCTGCTCCCTACTCATACCCTTCATTCCAGCCAACCTGATCTACTCACTATGCAATAATCGTATCTTATACTTCCTTCTTACCCATGTTATTACCTCAGCCAAGATGTCCTCCCAGTTGCTTTCTTTTTGGGGGTAAATATTTCCCACTACTTAAAGGTCATTTCAGAGCTCAAATCCTCTGGTTACATTTCACGATTGCTAAATTGTCTTTTGCCTTTGTTTGTACTTTCCTAGTACTTTTCTTATCATTTCTCCCATATTGCCTTGTTGTGTGTGTATATGTGTATGTGTGTTCAATTTCTATGTGCTATTTTTATTTCCCCAATTAGATTATAAACTCCTGGTAAGTAAGTATCATGTCTTATACTTGCTTGTGTATCCTGAGATATTTGGCCTAGGGCCAACTAAGCAGATGACAAACCTCTAGGGTTGCCTGTATTTGTTTATCTCTAGTCACCTCATTCTAAAAATGTCTTGACGTAGCATATAAAGATAAAAACAGTTTTTCAAGATAAGATACAATAAAAGGGACTGAGAAGGAAGAGAAAATAAGGATAGGACAAAAAAAGATTAAACCAGGAGTAAGGCTGGCATCTCAAGGAGAAATCACAGTATCATATAGTTTGTTAGAAAGAGGACCCACTCATTTGCTCTGAGCTTTCTGTCAGCCATCACAAAGAGGGAATCACAACCATGTGCATGAATTGCGGTGTCCATATTTTAGGAGAAAGGAAGAAAGAAAATCACCTACTCAAAGCAAGAATAGTTATTTTTTTAAGTATTGAGGCATGTAAGAAGAAATTTCTTCTGTGTCCCCATAAAGAGAACACTATGTATTCGTGAAACAGACATTACTTCTTTACAGTAAACATTATAATGTGTTGCATAGGGTTTTTATTTAGCTGATCCTCATTGTCAGTGCATAGGAAAAGAACTATGTCCAATTCACTAAACTGCCAGTACAAGGAGCTAAAATGCTGTCCCAGTCACACAACTTTCTGATGATCTGTTCTTTTCCAAGGATGACACTTACAGTATCTAGACTAGAGGAGTGAGTGGATTGCATAAGGAATTCATTTTTACTTTAGATCAAAACAAAAATATGTTTCAGTTCTTGGTTAAAAAAATAAAATTATTTGGCACATATTTACTTAGTCACTAAATTCTACAATGTTTGGTGGGAAAAGCTAAGAGTAGCACTACCCCAATCTTATTTATTCTTCTCCTGAGCCAATTTGCTTTCAACCCTTTTAGCTTATTTTGGTATTTCCTCAGTATCTAAATATCATGCTTACATTGAATTTTGGCTGTTCATTTGTTGCATTAACTTTATGCTGACAGGGTTTAGCTCTCTTTATTTCCTCTTCTTTCACAGTATTGTATGCACATTTTCAATACATAGCCTCTCTCCTATTCTCCTGATGGAATTTAATTTTAATTTTGGTTAAGTCAATTCAGTGCTTACATTTTTATGACTACAAATTCTATTAGAGCTGAGATGTGTTACTTTTATTTTCCTCAACATCTTTCTGTTTTTTCTAGAGTTGATAATTGTGTTTTCATTGTTGTTACTTAGTTTTCTTTGTATTTATCAATGTAATTTCACCCTAGATTTACTGCCATTTGTCCACATCTCCTTTCAAGATATTTAATTTCTATGTTTCATTTTCATGAAGAAAATTCTCCTAGAGTCCCTGATTTGCTCCTATGTGAACCAGTTACCCTATACTACAAGATACTGTTTTCATTCTAGAAAATTTCTCTTCACCTCTTTCCTATATTAGATATCCTGTTTCTTGTGTTGTCTGTCTTCCTCTTAGTTTTGTGCCATTGTTCTGATGGAATAAGTCATTCAGTAGCTCCCTACGTAAAGATAGATGGGAGGTAAATTGATTAAAAATGTCTTTTCTTCTCTTATACCTGATAGTTTGGCTGGGGATAGAATTCTCGGCTGAAAATAATTTCCATTCAAAACTGTGAAGACATTGATCTGTTGCTTACTTTGTAGTTCACAAGTCTAAAGCTGTTCCGATTCCTGATCCCTTGTATGTAATCTGTTTTCTCCCTTTCCTTCCCCTCTCCCCTCCTTCTCTCTCATCCTCTCTCCCTTCCCCTCTCTCTTCTGAATTTTATGATCATGTGATTTTGTGTGGATCTATTTTCCTTCATTATGCTGACTAGTCCTTTGAATCTAAGAAATTGTACTCATCAATTTTTAGAAATTCTGTTGAATTATTTTATCATTTTCCCCTATCATTTTTCTCTGTTGTATATCTGAAAATCCTGTTATATAGATGTAGGACCTTCTGGATTTATTTCTCTAATTTTCTTACTGTTTCTACTCTTTTTGCTATGCTGTGGAAATATTTTCTTCTTTTCATCTTCTGACCTCAAAATTGAGGTTTTCATTTTTGCCATCATATTCTTAATTTCTAAGGAATTCTTGTTTTTTTTTTTTTCCCTTGTCTCATGGGTAGATTTTCTTCTTTCTCCAAGGATAGTGGTAGTAGTTTTGTTTTTTAAAGTTTTCTTATAATCAGTTTTTTCTTTATAATTTTTTATTTCTGCTACAAGTTTTCTGATTTGTGATATTCACTCTTAAATCTCTGAGTACATTACATTTTTTCCTTTACTAATCTCTTCCAAATTACCTTCTTCCAGTAGGTTTTCATCCCTTCCTAATGTTAGCTGTTCTTCAGGTGAAGGTTAATTCTTGGTTTACTCTTCATGTTTAAGGGGAGGGTATAAAATGCTTGTGGGTGGAACTTACCAACTGAGTTTCATTGCATGGTGATCTTACTGAGTTTATTGTTGCTAGTCCTCATGTTGGTATCTTTAGTTCCTCTTGGGCTGGTCTGATTTTTGAGAGTAGGCTTCTCATTTCCTGTGTGGAAGATAAAAAGCCTTTTACTAGCATTCTTCAGGCAGAGTAGAGGAGAGACTTCAGGTAGTCAGAAAGCATATATTCACTTGATCATTCTTGTTTTGGAACAGTACCCTTCCTTGTGACTGTAACTGGTGTTCCATAGTCCAGAGACACTTTTCTAGGGAATAAAACTAGTTTTATGTTGGAGTAACAAAAGAGAAGGAATCTATGGATGAAATTGTTTCTTAAGCAACTTTCATCTGTTCCTCCTTATCTCAGCTACCACCTCCCTCACACCCCCATCACCATCTTTTCCAGAGGTACCTGATGCTGTTATAATTCCTGAGGCTTTTGAAGATTCTACAGAGTAAGTTCTGTTGGTTCTTGGCTTTCCTTACTGCCAGCTTAAGATCGGCTTTCTCAGATCTGTTAAGTCAGTTACCACTTATTCATCTGCTTTTCAGCTTCCAAAATTAATTTTATTGCTGCTGACTCCTGTGTTGTTTTTCCTATTCTTGTGTTTTGTGCTTAAAAAAAAAAGTCTTTCTTGTAGCTTTAGTGGTGTTTCAGAGTTAGTGAAAAGGTGTGTGATCAAACCCCCCGTCTTTGCCCAGATGTCCTGACATATTTCTTACTATTAAGCTTTTAATGAAATGTAGATAGGCAGTTTTGCTAATTAAAGGCAAATTTGTCGTCACCGTCACTAACTTTATATGTCAAGGGCATTAATTTTCTCATTTACTTCTCATATTCTTATGAAAAAGGTACTCTAATTATCTTTACTTCACAAGTGAGGGAAATTAAGATTTAGAGGGTGTGAGGAGCATGCGTAGGGTCACACATCCAAGAAGCAGTAGGATATCTAACTGCAGAGCCTAAGTGCTCTTAACCATTGGGTAGCACTGCCTTCTTTGTAATCAACATGAGCTAGGCTGGAGTTAAGGTTGATATCCATGTAAGAAAGTTTAGAAGCCTAACCAGGGCACATGATTAAACGGAAAGCCAGTCTATCTTTATACTTCTTGTTCTAGGATGTTACCACCCACAGAAGCTGTAGGTCCATTAAGTGTGTCCCGTATCAGAAGTGTAGGCCTATAATCAACTTAGGACCTTAGAGGCGAGGGGAAGAAGAAGAAGTTGCAGGAATGATCAGGCCCTGCAGCCTTGATGGCAGCTCCATGGGTGATTTCCACCATTCTGGCTGTATGTATTGGACCATTTTAGAGATTCATGCTGCAGTGATATGCCAATAGACTGTTAGGTGCTGATTGTATGTTGTGGTGTCTGACTTACTTGGTAGGAAGCTGGTGATGACTTACAGCTGGGTGAATGAGATGTGATGAATCACCTTTTTATTCTCCCTTTGGTTAAAGCTGAAGGAATTGAAGAATCTGCAGAAGCAATACTTACAGATTAATCAAGAGGTCACTGAGTTACGTCCACTGAAGGCTCAACTTCAGGACTATCAAGATAAGACAAAAACATTTCACATTATGCAAGAAGAGCTCAGGCAGGAAAATGTCTCCTGGCAACATGAGCTACATCAGCTCAGGTATGATAATTCCCCCTTTTCAGCCCCTTTTTTTTCATTCTTTCAAACGTTTTATTTTGAAATAATTGCAGGCCTATAGAGGGGATGGGTATATTCACACCTGATTGGGTGTGGTGCGCACCGTCTGGGGGATGGACACACTTGAAGCTCTGACTCGGGTGGGGCAAGGGCAATATACATAACCTAAATATTTGTACCCCTGTAATATGCTGAATAAGAATAAAGAAATAAATAATTTTAAAAAAAGAAAGTTTTAAAAATAATGCAGAGAGCTTCTATGTACCCTTCCCTCAGTTTCTTCTGGTGGCAACATCTTACATAAGTATATTATCAAAACCAGGAAATTGCCATTGGTACAATTCACAGATCATATTCAGATTTCACCAGTTTTACATGCACTCATTTGGGTATTTATGTTCTTAGTTCTGTGGAGCTTTGTCACATGTGTAGATTCACATAAGGACCACCACAACCAAAATACAAAAGTGTTCTGTCACCATAAATACTTCCCTTGTGCTACTAGCTTATAGTCATATTCCACCATCCCCTTCCCTCCCCTCCTCACATCTCTAATGTCTGGCAACCACTAATCTGTTCTCCATTCCTATAATTTTGACATTTTGAGAATTTTTTATAAGTAGAATCATGCAGTGTGTAACCTTTCGAAATTGGCTTTTTTTCATGCGTTACAATGCCCTGAAATCCATCAGCATTGTATCAGTAGTTCATTCCTTTTATTGTAAATGCTATTCCTTAGTATGATTATGCCACTTTAACCATTCACCCATTGAAGGACATGCATGTTGTTTTTAATTTTTAGCTATTATAAATAAAGCTACTGTTAACATTTCAATATAGATTTACGTGGGCCTAAGTTTTCATTTCTCTGGGATAATTGCCAAGGGGTATGAATGCTAGGTCATGTGCTAAGTGTGTGTTTTGTTTTTTAAGAAACTACAAAACTGTTTTCCATCATGGCTGAACATCTTTTTATGTGTTTATTTGACATTCATATGTCCTCTTTGATGAAATATCTGTCCGTATGTTTTATCCATTTTCTAATTGGGTTAAATTTTTACTGTTAAAGTTTACTGTTATATATTATAGATATGAGTCCTTTGTTAGGTTTGTGGTTTATAAATATTTTCTCCCAGTTTGCAGCCTATCTTTTCATCTCCCACAATAAGGTCCTTTTAATTTTGATGAAATCCAATTTATTGATTATTTCCTATCATTCAGATTCAATATTTTCTATTGTTCTATCTTCAATTTCTCTGATTCTTTCCTCTATTACCTCCATTTTGCTATAGTGCCCATTGAGTTCCTTTTTATTTTTTTATTTTTTGGTTCTAAAATTTTCATTCAGTTCTTGTTTATTCTTTTCTATTTCTTTGCTGGAATTTCTATACTTTTTCCAGTGTGTTAGTAATTGCTTATTGAAGCATTTCTATGATGATTGTTATAAAATCCTTGTCATATAATTCCAACATCTGTGTCACCTCAGTGTTGTAACCTGTTGATTTCCTTTTCTTAATCAAGTTGTGATTTTCCTGGTTCTTGGTATGATGAATGATTTTCAGTTAATCTTATTTAAATCTTCTGCTTTAGCAGGCTTCCACTGACACCATACGAGCAGGGGAAGGGAGATATTACCATATTACCACCAGATAAGGGCTGAAGTCCAGGAGCCCCATTCAGCCTCTGTTGATACCCATAGACGGAAAGGGAGTCCTGATACTACCACGGAGAACTGGAAATCCAGGCTCCCCACATGGCCTCTATTGATGGGGTGGGGCCATTTTACCTCACAGCAATCCCAAGGAGTAGATGGTTTGTTACTATTTTATTGATGAGGCCCAGAGAGATTAAGTAACTTTTACTCAGGGTCTCACACCTAGTGTGTGATAGAGCCAGCATCTGAGCCTGGGTCCTTTACAGTCTGCAGTTGCATTCTCTCATAACTGTGATGTTGTACTGCATCGGGGCACTGCTCTTCTGAAAAGTTAGAGTGGTTTCCCACGGCCCACGTGATCTGACCTCTTTCCTCCCCATCCCCATTTCTCACCACATCCACTCTGCACTCTGTCTCCTACAACAATTCTAAAATTCACTCTATGCATTCACACTTGTGCCTCTTGCTCAATTTGTTCCCTGAACATGGAATGCTTTTCCCATTATAGAATATGGACTCATTGTTTGGGTTCCTGACCAACTGCCAGCTTTTCTATGAAATCTTTCCAGTCCTGCCAATTGAGATTCTTTTTCTAGTTCTACATCATCATCTTGCTGCACAGTTCTATTTATAATATAAATTTCACCTGTTTATGTATTTTCTTCACTACATCTCTAACAGCCCGTAACACTGTTTTTAATACTTTTATATCATAAGTATATTTTTACCTGTGATTGTGTCATGTTTTTTCTAGGATGGAGAAGAATTCTTGGGAAATACACGAGAGGAGAATGAAGGAGCAGTACCTTATGGCCCTCTCAGAGAAAGATCAGCAGCTCAGTCATCTGCAGAATGTTATGAGGGAAATGAGGTCTTCTTCCTCTCAGACTCAGCCCCTCAAAGTGCAATACCAAAGGCAGGTGAGTAATTTCAATGCTGATTGCTACTCAGAGGTAACCACTACCCAGAAAGTATCAGCTTCCTTATTAATAAGTGCCCATCTGTCACTAGTAGGCAAACCATTATGACTTCCTATGGGGTGGACAGGGTTTCTAGAGGGAAAGGATTAAGCATGAGCAATCTTAGGAGAAAATTTCATCAATGTTTGTGTCCTGGCAGGCATCGCCAGAGACAGCAGCTTCCCTAGATGGGTCACAAAACCTGGTTCATGAGACAGAACTTCTTAGGACCCAGCTCAATGACAGCTTAAAGGAAATTCACCAAAAGGAATTAAGAATTCAGCAACTAAACAGCAAGGTAAGTGTTTCCTTCCAGACTGGAATTCAGCTGCTTTTTTCCATGACTGAAAGCAGGAAGGCAAGTAGAAGCTGACTCAGCATAGGCTCCCAGCTGTACCATATCATAGGGTGGGGAAGTTTTACCTTTCTCAAAAGCTGGGCTGCTGGTTCTGAAGCACTGGACACAGGGCCATTTCCTGTGCCTTGCACTTGGAGAGTCTTTGGGAATGATTTGGAGAAATCCATACAGTAAGAATAAAGAAGCCAACTGCTTGAGGAAGCTTTCTTCCCCTATCTGTGTCACTTGTTAGCAATGTTGAGGTTACTCCCCACCCTACCGTTTTATGAATCACTACCCTCCTGTTGTTCTCTGACTATTCAAAGTATTCTCCAGTGACCCCTCCACTAGTTCTGCCCTCTTCCGAGGAATCCAGCTAGGTAAGCCATGACAGAACTAGAAGAGATGTAAGAGATCCAGTCAGAATCTGGTGTTCAGAGATTGGCTTTGAGGAGAGTTATAAATGCCCTCAAATTGTATGCACAATGGTGTGTGTGTGTGTGTGTGTGTGTGTGTGTGTGTGTGTGTGTTTCTCATCACAAAAACTCATCAGTTCATCAAGGGGTCAGTGATCCAGAAATTACAAACATCAGTAGGCTATTTTCACAGATGAGGAAAAAGGCCCAGAGGTATTAAGTAACTTGCCTGAAGTGTTAGGAGGAGGCCTGAGATAAATGTAATCATGTGTGTGGAAAAGCACAGTGCCTGCTATATGTAGAAGGTACTTACTTGTTGTAGCTCCACTTGGGGAGGAGAAGTGAACACAGAAGACAGACAACAAACAACAGACACACAGAGACGATACAAGACTGCAGCAATTCCTGCTTGCAGCGACTTTATTTTTAACACTGTTCTTTTGGCATCTGTCCCAGTCTGCCCCAACTTTTCCCACCACTATTTTCTGTTCCCAGAATGTTTTCATCTCAACATGGACTGGTTCTCACCGCTCTGCCTCAGGGAGTTAACAATTGGGGCGTCTCCTCCTTTGCCCTTTCCCATTTGCGGGTCAAGGCACCTTGGCTTGTTTGCAAGTCACAAGGTGTCTTGAGGCCGATCAACAAGAAACAATCCGTGTGAGAACAGGTGTTCCGAGAACTGCTTTGTTTAAACATGGCTGAGAGCTGACCTGGTGTCCACTACATAAACCCAACTGAGTTTTGTATTAATTTTGTATCCTGAAACTTTACTGAATTCTCTTGTTAGTTCTAATAGTTTTGTTGATTGATCGATTGAGGAATCTTTAGAGTTTTCTATATATAATATATTCTGCAAATAGAGATAATTTCACTTTTTCCTTAGCAATTTAGGTGCCTTGTATTCTTTTTTCTTCCGTAATTGTTTTGGCTTGGACTTTCAATACTATGTTGAATACTTTTAAAAATTCTTATACTCCGCTCATGAAAACATGGTTGATTTGGTGATTTGTTGACATGTAACAACCCAAAATTTAATGGCTTAAAACAACCATTTTATTATCTTTCGTGAGTCTGTGGGCTGACTGGGCTCAGCTGTGTAGTTCTTCTGCATCAAGTGATGCCATTTGGGGCTGCATTAAACTGGGGCTTGACTGACCTGGAACATCCAAGATGCCTCACTCATATGGCTAGAAGTTGGTGCTGCCTCTTGGCTGGGAATTCAGCTAGGACTATTTCTCTTCTGTGTGGTCATTCCATATGGCTCAGGCTTCTTATAGCAGGGCTGCTAGGTTTCAAGAGGAAGGGAGGAGTAGCTACTAGTCCCTTTAAGTTTTGAGCTCATAATACCCAGAATATCACTTTTGCTGCATTCTCTTAGCATTTAAGGGTCTATTAAAATATTTATTATACAGGATAAAAAGTCACTAATTTTATTGGTGAAAATTCATTTCTAATATTAGTTGTATTAATTCCCAAAGCTTCTGGTATAACTGATGTATCTATAGTTGAAGTGCTTATAGTAATCAGATCTGAAATGTACCGTTCCTGATTAGAATGCTAGATGATCAGTCTTGGCCTATGAATTTATGAATAGGTCTACAGATTTTTTTTTTTGCCCTAAGTATAACTTGTACTACTAGCACATACATAATATACTGTCTATACTGAAGAACATTGAAAGTAAATTGTAGATGTCATAACATAATTCTAATCAATAAAAAATGAGAGCAGGCAGAAACACACAGAATTAGAAATGAAAAGTGAGCCATTCACAAATACAGAGAAAATTGAAAAAAAATGTATATACAAAGAAAGAACACTCTTTACAACATAATGCAAATGAATTTAAAACCTGGAAAATACTGATTGCTTTTAAAAGAAAATATAGATCATCAAAACCAACTTTAAGTTGTAAGAGAAAACAACAATAACCATGGAAAAATCTGAGAAAATTATTGAACTAACCATCTTTTAAAATTTAAAGAAAAAAAACAAAAATGAAAAAATAGCCTTAGATGTTTCACTGGTTAATTCTTTCATAACCGTAAGGAATGTATTATTCTGATGTGATTTGCAGGTCAAGAGCATGGAGAAACAAGCTAAACAACAAATTTAAAATTTTTTTTTGGAAGACAATAAACTTGTTACAGGTGGCATAAAAATAGTTACCAAATAAAGAAAATGTGGTGTGTATATATACACCATGGAATTGCTACTCAGCCATAAAAGGAATAATGCCTTTTGCAGCAACTTGGATGGAACTAGAAGCCATAATCCTAAGCGAAGTATCTCAGTAATGGAAAAACAAATACTGCACATATTCACTTATAAGTGGGAACTAAGCAATGGGTATACATGGTCATACAGAATGGTACAATTGACTGTCAAGACTTAGAAGGGTGGGAAGGAGATGAGGGATCAAAAATCGCCTATTGGGTACAATCTATGCTATTTGGATGACAGGTACACTAAAATACAATTCATCCATGTGTCAAAAAAGCCACTTGTACCCCCTAAATCTATTGAAATAAAAAAAAGGACAAGCCTGGTATATAGTAAGGGATATTAGCTGTGATTATTATTCTTTTAATGTTTATTAAGTGCCTCCCACATATTATCCTAAGTACTATACTATGCATAAATAAATGAATAAATAAATAATACAGAAAAAAATTATTAATCTTGATGAAAAATATCCTAAATTAAAAAATAAGCTTATAGGATCTAGCTGTAAATTAAAAGAATAATGTAACATGACTAAGCAGTGTTCATTGTAAGAAGGTGAGGATGGTGAAAACAGTCTATTAATTAGAAGTACAGCAGAGAAATAAAACCGTGTCATCAGTTCAAACAGTGCCAGTCTCATGTTTAATATGAAGCACTAAAAACATTCCTGTTAAATTTAAGAACAAGGCAAAGAGGCTCGTGATCACTTTTAACATTGATGTGGAATTACCTAATTCAGACAAGACAAAGAAAGAGAAGTTAATAGCAATAAAGAGGAAGCAATGCTTTTATTTGTAGCTGATAAAACCAAAGAATTGATTGCAAACTACTTAAAAAAGTAAGAATATTAAGAATATTGACTAATTTCAAAATTAATATATGAAAAAATTATTTTTCTATAAACAAATGTAGTTTGCACTAGGAGAAGTGAACCTTCAAGGTTTTAGTGGGTGAAATTGCCTTCTGCTTCTTGGCCTGAGAAGGTACAACGGAGATATTTCATAATGTGTCTTGTTTCTTATCTAAACACGTGAGAGGATCTCCTCAGTTATGCAAATTAAGGCAAATACTCCTTACTTTTGAGGAAGTCTATGGCGGGACTCTGTGGCCTTGCAAAGGCATCTTTAAATACTGCTCCATATTGAGGACTGGTCTATGGGAAGAAGCTATGTGCATTTCCATGGGATTCCTCTTGGGAAGACTCCAGCTATCTTGAGATCCCAAATCATTTCCTTTTGAAGCACAATGCTGTTAGAGCCTCTTGGACAGAATTGAATTGTTGTGAATTATGGCAGGAAATGACAACTCCACACCCCTGCACAGTGTGGGTACACCTTTTGAGAAAAGCGTTTGGATTGTTGATCAGGGTATAACACCATCATCTACACTAGCAGCTCACAAAGAAAAGCTGCTTCTAGCACAGCGAGGGGCTGAGACTAAAAACCCTGAGGTGACCCAGTCATCAGACAACAGTGTCCCTGCTTTGAGATAAAACAACTGAATGTTGTTTATGTGAATGTGAATGTAAATGTATACTTGGAGCTCAGTCTTGATATCACCACTTACAGCCTGAGCAGGTATCTGAGTACTTGGTAGATACACATCAATAGGACCGGCTCTCAACGAAAGTACCACGTTGAAGAGACAGAAAGCAATGACAGTAGGGTGCTGATTGTACTCTCCAGTTCCCTGCCCCTCTCCATTCCCTCCCTACCTGACATCTGAAAGGAAAACAGACTTCTAATTAAACCACTTGGATTCTTAGATATGTCAGCAGGAAAGCATCAAAGCATCGAAAGGAAGATACAATATTTGTTGCTACATTGGGCAAAAAGTGCTCAGTAATTAGCCGTAAAAATAAGAACTCTGAATTATAGTTTTACCCTAAGCTTCTGGTCCTACTGGATATATAAATAATAACCAGTGACTCCTGGCACATTCATTCAGGGCATATTTATTACAAAGGTGAGGTAAAAAGAATAAGGAAGTTTAAGTACAAATTTAGAAGGAAATTAGGAGTCTATGTCAAATAAATTAATTTATGGGAGTATTCTATTCAGGCAAAGTCTAAACTCATTTCCTTTCATGCACATGCATACATACACATGAATTTGCTTATTAATAGAATAAATGGATATATTCTTTAAAAAAAATTTTTTAAGAGAGGGGGTCTTGCTCTGTTGTCCATGCTGGAGTGCAGTGGCAGAATCATAGCTCACTGTGGCCTCAAACTCCTGGGCTCAAGTAATCCTACCACCTCAGGCACCTGAGCAGCTAGGACTGCAGGTACATGCCAACAAATGTGGCTAATTAAAAAATAAAAAAAATTTTAGATATGGAGTCTTGCTATGTTGTGCAGGCTGATCTTGAACTCCTTGCCTCAAGTGATCCCCCTGCCTCAGCCTCCCAAGTAGCCATGATTGCTGATATAAGCCACCACTCCCAGCCTATATGGATATATTCATTCCCCAAACTGTTCACCGTTATTTTTCTGAGGAATGGAAATAGAGTAAAAAATAGGAATTTTGTTTTTAAGCCTCTATATTTCTAAGCTATTTGTATTATTATATAATATCATGTATTATTTTTATGACAAAAGCAATAAGTATTTTTTAAAATATATTTTTTAAAAGATGAGAATGGTCAGTGATGCTAACTATTGGTCAGTGATGCTGCTCAACTGTTATGGAAGCTTAGGAATGAAAAGTTTCATTACGTTTAGCAGAATAAAAGTCTTATTAAAGATTATAGTTGCCTGGTAGAAAAATATACTCAGTTTAAGATGTGTGAGCATGCCTAGCATAATTTAGTAAGTATTTATTAGTTAATCTTTAAAAAACGAAGTATTTATAAATACTAAAATTATCAAATTGCAGATATGTTCAATATTGTTCGGAGAGATATAACTTTATGTGATTTTAGAAAGAAAGGTTGATGGTGGCTTCAAACATTATTTCAGCCCATGGAGGAGCATATCAAAGTGAGTTTAATAGATTTTCTTGCTGATTAAGGCAGCCAACAAATAGACGGTTGACAGAATAGGAGGAAGAATTTGATAGGAATTTGAGGAAAAGGAATTCTGATAGTCAATTGACAGTGAATTAAATCCAATAAATCCTATGAAATAAGTACTGCAAAAATCCTATCCAAGTAGTTGATAGCACCTTGACATTTAAAGAGTATTAAAGATTGTTGTTGGCCAAGTTTTTGTGGCAACGGGAAGAATTTCAAGCAAATGAAGTTGTGCTTATCTATTTAATTTCCTTTGAGTCAGAAGTCACAAATCAGATTTCCCACTAAGCATCAGTCTTTGGAGGAAGAGTAATTGCTTTCACCCAGGACCTTTGGACCTAGCAGATGGCATTAGGAGATATAGATACAACAGACTCTTGTTATTCATGGTAATGCTCCACAAAGTTGACATGCACACTGCATCAGTGAATCCTGAATCATTGCTCCTTGGGGAAATACAGGGTGATGCTTCTGCAAGCCTCTGGTCACATTTTAGTCAACTGATTAATACATAACCTGGTTTTGTGTTTTTTTTTAAAGACACCTTAATTTCATATATATCATTGATTTATTAACATTGAAATCATCATCAACAGGACTATAATTCATGTCTAAATGAAGCTTATCTAATATACTTGTCAACATAAAAAAATAGAGAGATGGATCTCTAAGTAAAAAATATTTTATTTGGAAATAATATACAAGGAGTAGGATTGCAGTCCAGGACATACATACAGGCCAGGATGGCCTCTGGTATGTCTGAAGAAAAGGAAAAGGTGAAGGTTTTACGGGGAAAAAGGAGGTTATGGAAATTGTTTTGAAAGAAAGTTTATTGGCTCTGGCAGCATCTAAAAAGAGCTGGTGTGTTTTGATTGGTGTGTGTCAATAGTTAGGTAGGATGTGTAATATCAGAGTTATAAGTGGGCCCTTGCAGTTTTGGATTGGGCTTGCAAGACAGTGTTTCAGGTAAACCTTCTTATATAAATGGTTAGCTGCCCTTGTGCTGTTAGCTGTCCTTGCTGACTCATGTAGTAAGCTGTTTTGGAAGAATTTCTTGTGATAGTTCCTGTTATCAGGCAAATCATGCATGAGAGCCTTCCCTTCATCGCCTTTCCTGGCTTCGTTTGCCAGAGTTTGACACAGTGACTCTGTTTTGAATCTTAAAATTTACACATTCTATTTTCTCCATAAGGCGCATCACATCTTTCTTAGGTTTAGGAACACTAGGTAGCACTTCAGCACCATGCTTGGGACCCCTTTTCAATAGCAGTATCACCAACAAAAAGCACAGACGTGAAAACGTGGCAGTAAATACACCACAAAAAGAACACTTATTTATAGTATGGGAGCTGAAACTAGAAGGCAGAGTGTTGCCTTGTTGGACCTCAGCAAGGAACATGCACATTGACAACTCAAACTTTTCACTGCACTGTGTGTGACTGTGAATGATCTCAAAAGCACTGTGGATATTGATTTGGGGGTTACAAATAAATATTAGCAAGTAGGCCAATTTGCAAATGTAGAATATGCAAATAACAAGGTTAGACTATATCTTCCAACCAAGGTCCATGGAACAAAATCCAAATAACTGGAATCTAAGCTGTCGTACTTTAATCTGCAAGTTTTAGCCATTTATTTTTCTATTTTCTTTCCTTTTTCATCTGTTTCAGGTTCACTTTGGCTATATTATCTATAAGGCCCCTATTCTAACTATTGTTTTTTTAAACCCTTAGTCATCCTGTGCTATGAGTCTAATACCTGGCTACATTTTAATTCTGATTTGATAAAAAGAAATTAAACCAACACTTGGGTTTGTATACATTTTTCTTTGAGAGCCACATAGGTTGTTTGAATCTGTTGATGAATCTGAATCATCATCAAATAACTGATGATTTTCTTAGATGGCATGTCAACCAAAAGTATAAAATTGAGGAATGCAAAATTTTCATACCTGGGAAAAGAGCGTCCTGTCTCTACTAAGAACATGGGGACCTTTCATGGGAAATGCCTTTTGTAAATGACTTTTCACAGCCATAGAACTTGGAAAAGGACTAGGGAATACAAGGTACCTATTTGGAGGCTGCTAACTTCTCTAGACTTCCCAAGTTAGATGCTCTGGTTAAACTCAACTCCAAGCTCTTTTGATTTAGATTTACCTAATCACCTCTTTACTATAAATTTCATACAATACTATTTGGCAGCCTTCTATGTGTGTATTTTGCTGTAAAATAGGTTATTAGTTGACCTTAAAGAACTGGTATTTGATTATAGCACAAAAGTTAACAGGCTACAGCCTGCAGGTAAAAAATGGATTTATGACCTAAGCATCCTGAATGCCTGCATTCAGGGTTGTCCTTGATATCATCCAGGCTTCATTTTGATCCATCAGCTTCCCTTTGATAAAGAAGAGAGAATTACATTCTTAATTCATAGAAAGAAAAGATAAACAAAAAACAAAAAACCCTAGGCCTGATTTGAGGATTGAAACTTCACCCACTCTAGGGGAATTCTAGATAGTTTTGTTTTATCTTGAAACTTCCTTACTTCATGCTTCATAAGTATTCCCTAGAAAGCAGGGGACTCTTATGTGCCATGGTACAAAGAATAACTGTGGAGCAAGACAATGCCACCAAGGCTACAGAACTCCTCACTACAAAGTTCCACGAAATTGGACAGATGGTAGTTTAGAACAGATCTCTTTGGATATAATCTGGCCTCTCATGGATGAATACATGCTATTTTGAAGAAAGACTGTTATGCTTATTTCCCTTCAGACTTCTCTGGGATCTTTAATATAGGCATACCTCATTTTATTGCACATTGTAGATTTTTTTAAATTTAAATTTATAAGATTTTATAATGCATTCTTTACTATTACTTATCTATGTTGTTGGCTTTCCAGCTATACTCTGAGTTCCTAAAGGTATATAATTACCTTTCTACCCTCTGTGCATGAAAGTGTATATGGTGCAGAGTTGTGGCTTAGAAAAGGTAATTTCACTTGAATGACTGCACTGATCCATTTTCTAGGGGAAACGTAAGGAACCATTCAAATGTGTAAAGGTTATTCTATAGACCTTGTCTAATTTAGAGTTCTAGCTATACAAAAGGGCATTTTTATATGACAACCATAAGGGGAGAATTTTGTGCAGAGTAATTATGTTCTAGCTAAGAAAATAAAGGCAATTGAAAGAGAAGCTGTTTAGGAAAAATGAGTCAGTGTGATTCTCACAGTTGTCCCTGCCAAGCTAGTCAAACCCAAGTATCCACAAACAATCACCTGGCAGACCAAATTCAGCCTTGCTCGTTTGTTTACATATTGTCTACGCTGCTTTTTTTGTGCTACAATGGCAGAGATGAAGAGTTACAATAGAGATCCTATGACCTGCAAAGAAAAAAAAAATTGTCAATTCCTGGTCAAACCAGAGGTCTTTCCTTGAGAGCTAATCAAGGAGGGCAGTTGTATCAAAGCAATACTTTATCTAATCCAAGAACTTCATTAAAGAAGGAGCTTTTCAATGCCCTGTCACCAAGGAAAAACAATACACCTGTGGTCAAGAAAGTTGGATTTATTGGCTCATTGCAATGAGGGGGATACACCCTGGGGAATCATAAGGTGATTCAACAAGAGAGGGTTAGGGGGAACTTGTTACAGTATTTGTGCTTGTGTTAGGTGATTTGAGGGAATGTTTAAGACACTGCAGTTTTGCTCTGCATTGTGTGCTACCACAAAGTGGGAAAAATTCTATGATTGGATATATTAATAATTTTTATCCAAATAACAGAGAAATGGAGCAGGGTTAAACCAAAGGTAAAGAAGTAGCAGTCACTCATATTAGCTAGGAGAGGGAGATGTTTGATCATAATTGTGGTTTGGACAGTGTCCTTGTTTTTGTTTCTCAAAAATGATTACAGAGTGATATTGTTTTGCCTTGCTCTGTCAAGGTCACAGAGGAACCTTGTCTGCTGTTGGGTTCTGTGAAATTATGTTCAACAAAAGAACACCATGGTCCAGCAGTTAGTGCCACGCCAGCTCAGCTGACAGTAGTCAAGGACTGATTTTCTCTCTCCCAGAACCTCACCTCTGCCTGCCTTTGGCTACTATTCTCTGCTTTCTTAATCTTCCCCTTTATTTTCCTATACAACAATGGGTCACTTCACTCAGCAAATTGGATGAATTTAGAGCAATATCTCAATATAGACTTAATAAGATAGACTCAACAAACAGCAATCTCCACTCTTAAATTAGGGAGGGGACCTCAGTCTTAACCCTCAGAAACAGTAGGAGCTTTGGAGACAGATCAATCCGACTTTAAATTCAAGCTCCACCATTTTCAATGATATCATTTTTGAAAAATTTCAGAATTACTAAGCCGTAATTTTCTTATATGTAAACCAATAAAGTTGTTATAAGGTTGCATAACGTGATGTTTGCACAAACACCCAGTATAATGTCTGCCACCTAGGAAGCGTTCAACAAATGTTAGCTATTATTAACAAATAACGATGACATTTCCTGTATCAAATATTTCATTTTAATGAATGTGAACAATAAAGTTCCAACAAACATGTCATTAATTGATAGAGAACAAGTTTATCTTTTTATGTGATAGACTGTTCAGTAACCTAGAAAAATAATGCAAAATAGCATATAGTATACTCTCCCATTTTCATGAATAAATATCTTTGAGCTGATTATTGACTCTGATTATTGAAATGACTAGTTGACTAGTTTCATATACTTCTCAGTGATTTATATTTCTCTTTTTATATGTTGGATGTTCACATTCTTTGGCCATTTTTATCAGATTGTTGAATTTTTCCCCTGAATTACCAAATCCAAAATAAATAGTCAGAAAGGGAACTTGTTGATTACTTTCCTTTCAAAAAACATCTCTAGTGACATACTGACAAGAAGAATCACATTATCTGACTATTTGAGTCCTACTTAGTAATTTATATTGTCATGTTGAAAAATGATAGAAAAACGAAATAAAATTATAATCTTTAGAAAAATTTTATGAGGCCAAGAGGAATCAATCTTGACTGTGAGCTGCAGAAATCAGGTAGATTAAAACAACAAAAGGGGAGTACTATGAGCCATCTGGTTTATACTGAATATTTCTTAGAGCTGATGGAATATGTTACGAGCCATTAAAAACTCTTTAGTTGGCCATACATACATTATGGCCCTAATTAGTTGGTTCAGTTTTGATATGGGTGGTTTATAAGGCACCAGACGGAATAGACCAGCTCCTGCCTGACTTTGGAATGAGTTAGTGTTAGAATATTGGCAGCAGGGCAAATATCTCAATTACACATTCCAGTAATACCAGAAAAACGTGGCATGAATCCTATATGGTAAATGAGTAAGCCAAGGAATTTTGGGTAACATCAGAGCACATGGAAACCTAGAGGTCTGTGACATCTCTACTAGAATCCTGCTACTTTACCAAGTGCTCAATAACAGATGGAATGTAAAAAAAAAAAATCGCATGTATAAAAATTGCATGTATATTTTTCTTAATGATTGCCATGGGATACAGTTAATATATTTTGACACAATGAATTGTGGCCGAGAGTTGAGAAATTAAAATGTGAAACATGATTATAAATATCTACTCAAACAAATTCAGAGAGGTTACAGGATGCACATTTTTAGTGAGTTCAAATTCTGGATGGAAACTAACATAATTTTAGAAATTTGGAATTCCTGAAATAGTAAATTCAAACGAATATAATTTCATTTTCCAAAAACAAAATAACACTTGTGTTGAATTCTGAAAAAACAGATTTCCTCATGTAAGCCTCTCACAGTTGATGACAGAGACACAACTAAACAGATACAAAGTTTTGTGAGAACAAGACTAAATTACATAGAAGGCAGGACAAAAGCACAGGAAGGTAGTGATTACCTGGGGAAGACTTGTAAGAGACGTGGATGCTGTTGGGGCCTCACCAAAATCTGTTGTAGCAGTTAGTGCACCCAATCCCTGGCTGATAGCCATTTATAGCTCCCCCCTTTCTCTGGAGAATCAATTTGTTCAAAGAGGAGCTGCCTCCATGATACATTCTGCACATCCCCTGTAGGGGAGAAAAGATTTCTTTTTCTCATCATCACTAGGTTCATGACTGAGGTCCCTATAACAAAAGACAGATTAGCAAGATAAGAGCATACAAATTGATTTAGTAAGTTTTATGTTACATGGGAGCCTTCATAAATGAAGACCCAAAGAAACAAGGCAACCTGTGTGTAAGTTTGACGAAGGAGTAGATAGCGGTGGAAAAGTTTGATTGAACAAAAGGGTATTGTTATATCCCCAATGGAGGGAATTGTTTGCTTGGTGGATATCAAGTCAATAGATACCGCCAAGTTGGTTCTAGCAAGGGAGGGGGTTTTTATGACTTGGCACAAGTAAGGGGCATGCTGGGGATAGTTCCCAAAGCAGCGTGTCCCCGAACAAGATGGTTGGGCTGGTTTATAAGCATAGGGTAATGAGGCGTGATCTGATTGGATCTTGCAACAAGGTGATGCTGGGAGGCATGATCTGTCTGGATGCTGCCATGGGCTAGCAGCAGGGCTTAATCTGATTGGATCCCGGATCCTTTCACGTGGTGCTTGCTTGTCAATCCAGTCCCTACTCCTCAGTCCAAGCACTTAGGTTCTTCCCCTGGTTGTAGTTTGGTTTATCTCATGTTCAAGTTACTGTGACCTTCAACCTGAGGGGCTGTGGCAACTGAACAACAACTCACAACTTTGTTATATAAAAGTTGAGCCTGATTGGTCTGATGTGGGTACAGTATGACCTAAGGATAATAAACTGGGGGGAACCTAGCAAGTTTGTTTGTTCAAATTCTTTTCTGTGTCCTTATGTCTTCAAAGATAAATACTTTTTTCTTTTTCAGGTAGAGGGAGGGAACTAGGACGGTGCCTCTTGAATGAAGGTCTTATGCTCTGCTTCAAAGGAAAGTCAGAAAGTCTTTCTGCTTCAAGGGAAGAAGAGCAGGAAAAGATCGGAGAGTGACCTTCTTGATTCTGCTGTTTTTTTAAATGCCACGGTGCTATATTTTGGGGGTAGTGTGGCCTGAACCACATTTCGCAGACCTTGGCCAGTAACTGACTGACACTAACAGAAAGCTGTCCCCCTTGCCTCCAGGTGGGACACGCTCTGGGGCACAATTTGTGCTCCAGACTTTCCCCAAGAGATCAGATGGAAGCTAGTCTCCAGCTGACATCACGTTCTTGCTGAGCTCTTTTTGCGCCGACCTTTCCTGCTTTCCTTCTTTCCTTATTCCTCTTGAGCACTTGAGTATTCTGTGATCACTTCCTCAATAATTTCTTCAAACAAGAATCCTTACCTGCGTCCTATTTCCAGGGGATCTCACCTGAGACAATAGCTTTTCTGGGTGGTCCAATAGACCAAGGAAGGTATTAAGATACATGTTTCTTTTCAACTTGATAATAAATTCAGTTACAGCAACAAAACTATTTTTTCCTTTAACATTTTCCCCTTCATCTCATACCAAGGTAAATAATGCCTAGGCTACAGTGCTTTACAAGTCATTCACTTCCTTGATGTACACTTGGTCCTTTTCCCCCCACAGTGTCTCAGTAGAGAAAGTGTACCTAGTTCTTTGTACTTAATGTGCCTTTTTGGCCCAGGCTTCTAAATCTAATTTCAAGTAGATGATGTCTCTTTTATGTTCGGAAGATCAAGCCTACTCTTATCTAAAACACTTCCTTCTAATCCAGGAGCTCTTGATTTTTATGACAGTAAGTAATTGAATAGCATCATCAAATTATACTTTTGCTGTAGTCTGAAGCCCTAAATAACTGATCAGAGTTGTGTTGATACTTCTAGGCGGCTACTCTGACTAGCATAGTAGAATAGTTGTTGTTGTCATTTTGTTCCCATTCCCCTACCTCTCTATTCCTCTTTTGAAGGAAATTTTTTAGAGAAGGGTCTTGCTTCATTGCCTAGGCTTGAGTGCAGTGGAATGATCATAGCTCACTACAGACTTGAATCCTGGACCCAAGCATTTCTCCCACCTCAGCCTTCCGAGTAGCTGGGACTATAGTCATGTGCCACCATGCCTAGCTAAGAGAAGGAACTTTAATAATCATTTAATCTTGAATCTCACTACATACTTGAATCTGCAGTTGAACATCTTGATCTGGCGCCTTGAAATTATGCATGAACATTACAGGTCAGGAAACTCATCCAGTGCAATCCTCTTCATTCTAAAATTATGGAATATTTTAAAATAGAGAATATTAGAGACTGACACATTCAGGTCCTTTGTTTCATGTGCTGAGGAAGTTGAAGGTCAGAGATGGGAAATTACCTAAGTGGTGTATAGACACTAACAATATTTCATATGGTGCCGCAGATCATCTTTCTTTGGATTTGCAGCTTTCTGTCCTTGCTCTGTCCTGCTCAAAAATAAAAAAACAAAAACAAGCTAGCAAAAAACCTGACAAATTCATTGTAGCCGATGACAAGCTAGAAACTTTGTAACAGAGCCCATTAATGCTAGAAACTCTTTGACAGTACTCATAAACTTTGGCTGTAAAGATTAAGAATTTGTGCCAGATTTATTAGGAGTTCTGTCCATGTTGTGAAGTTTCACTTCTGTTTGACTATGAAAGACTTAATTAATCATTAACTTGCCTTACCTGATATTTCACAAAGCAGCCAGACAAAATGATCTCAGAGCTTAAATTCCAATTTGTATTTCATGCTATTTCTTAGGAAAATCTGGTCCAAGTTGTAAATCTTACAAAGTTTTAAGGTCAAATTTGGAATTTCTGTTCCCCTGTAATGTGGCTAACTAAGGAAATAGTATCCTAAGGATATTTAACATTTTAATGCACAGCCTGTAAAATGCATTTATTCATTCATCCAACAAATACTAATGAATACTTATTAGATATCAAGCACCGTGCTGAGTCTTGGGATTTGGTAATGAAAGTGCTCCCAATTTAGTGGCTCAAATAAATAGTTACATGTAGGCTTTTATGGAGGCACATAAAGAGGTTCCGGGGCACTTTGTCTGCCTCAAGACAATCTCTGGCACTGAGTAGGGTGTGTGTGAGTGGCAGGTTCAAAAAATAATTTCAATGACAGTATCCTAAATAATCAGTAAGGCTGCCTGAGTGGATTTCACAGAAGATTGGGACACTTGAAGCAAGTCTCAACAAATAGACAGGAATATACCACGTGTGCTCTGCAGTATCAAGCACTTCAGGGGAATGAAACACAGATAGATTTGGAGTTGTAAACATCAAGACAAGTCCAAGACCTACGGATTGTTCCTTTCAGCTGAAGTGTAGGGCATAGATGTCAATGACAGGAGTTTAAGATATGGTTTCATATATATTAATATATTTACACACATACATATATGCACATATATGAATATGCATGTATAGTATATATGCATATGTGATATATATATGTGTGTGTATATACATATACAGCAGGTCCTGGAATAATGTTGTTTTGTTACTACATTGATGAGAAAAAATAAAATAGGTTCCTGGCTGGGGCCACTGTCTGTGTGGAGTTTGCATGTTCTCCTCATGTCTGTGTGGGTTTTCTCCGGGTACTCTGGTTTCCTCCCACATCCCAAAGCTATGCATGTTAGGTGAATTGGCATGTTTAAATCATCCACATCTGAGTGAGTGTGGGCGTGTGTGTGAGTGTGCCCTGCTATAATATGTCCTGTCTAGGGTCAGTTCCTGCCTTGTGCTGCTGGGATGGGCTCCAGCCACCTGCCACCCTGAACTGGGATCTGTGGGTTAGAAAATGAATGAATGCATGAAAAAAAATATTGTCAAATAAAAAGTCATAAAGTATGTGATAATCATACAAATGCACAATAATAAACAACGTGGTCTGGAAGCACTCAGCAAGCCTACCACTTTGGCAATTGATTTTGAACTGCGTGGTGGTAAGAGGTGCTCCTGACAATTTTTGCTTAGCAAACATTTATTCCTTGATTTAATGCATCATCATTACTACTGCTATCACTCACTGATTCATCAAAAATTGGTTAAATAATTATCTTACTTGTTTATTAATCTTTCTTAAATGTATGCATAGCTCACTTTGTTTCAATGTTTGATATCAGAAATGTTTTGGTCTTTATCTAGAAGATTGATAATGTTTTTGTGACCAGAAATATGTCATTAACTCTTACACATATCAATTAGCCTATCATAAAATTGGTTTCCTGCTATACCATTTTGCTTGAAGTCACAGTTTCCAAGAGCTTATTGATGACATTACATAAGGACATACTGTATATATAATACATATCATATTTATATCTCTCAGCATCATTATTATAACTATGTTGTAGAGTATTTAGGAAGAAAGTATTAATTTTTCATAGATGGTGTTTGACAACTGGTTAATCAAGTAGGAAAAAGAAGAGAATTGGATATCCACTAATATCTTAGACAAAAACAAATTTCAGGTAGATTAAATAACTAAATTTAAAAAGCAAAACTTTAAAATGTCCAAAAAAATATATGGGAACACATTTAAGACTTTTCAGGAGGGTACAATTTTTTTAAGTAAAACATGAAAAGGAAGAGGGCATTAAAATATCAAGCTTCTGTTAAAAAAAAAAACACTAAAAATAAAGTTTAAGGACCAGGCAGAGTCTGTGAGAGATATTTGAAATAAGTGTAACTAAAGGTATCGGTATCTAGAATTATAGATAACTCCTACAAATCAGAAAACAAACCAAGAGTCAACTGGACAAAATATTTGAATGAGCAATTCATATAAAAGGAAACTGAAATGGCTAATAAATATTTTAAAAGACCCTCAGCTTCACTAGTAATTTAGCAAATGCAAATTAAAGCCACAATGAAATACATTTCATACCCATTCTAATGTATAAAATTTTAAATGTCTAACAACTCCTCCTGTGTACAGAAAAACAAGAATTCTCACATATTACTGGAAAGAGTAAATGTTGATATAATCACCATTTAGGACAATTTGGCCATGCTAGTGCAGCTGAAGGTATGCACAACCTCTTACCCAGCATGTCCAGGTATAATTCTCAGGTATAATCTCTGAGAAAATGTCAACACATGTAATGAAGGCTTCACAACTAATGCCACTCATTGCAACCTTATCTGCGTATTTGCATTAGCAAAAAAATTAGAAACTACTCACATATCCATTTAAAAGACAACAGATAGATAACTTGTGGTAGATTTATATAATGTCTTAAGCACTATAAAGCAGTAAAAATAAACAAACTAAAAATACATTCAACAACACAAATAAATCTCAAAAACCTGATGTTGAACAAAACAACTACATTGTAAAATGATACATACAAGGCTATCCAGAAAGTATCTAGCCACTGTTAATATAACCGGAACAATTACATGGCTGGATACTTTCTGGACAGCTGTCATATGTGTGATATCAATCGTGTAAACTTTTAGAACATGCATATATTTGTGTATGTAGGAGGATGCACAAATATATGATGATTTACAAAAATATACCTGAGAATGGTAAATGCCAAAATTCATGCTACCTCTACCTAAGTTAGCTGTAATTATGACCTTTTTTGAGAGTCTCGTTACCGGTGAAGTGATCTTCCTCAGTCCTTTTGTCGAGTGACAAGGAATTAAAACTAAACACCAAAGCAGTGAAGCACAAGGAGAAAGTTTTATTTAGCAAACCCACTCCCAAAGGCATGCAGGCAGTAGCTCACTCCAAAGGGGTCGGAATGGGCACCTGTCCAAGCGGTAAGTGGCCTTGGGGTCTTGTTAGGTTTCTCCTTTTCTTCCCTCTTTCCTGTATTGTTGTCCCCCCAACAATGAGAATGTTATCTCTTCCCATCCCTTGGGTGGGAGATTTTTTTACTTTATTTGTTTGGACCTGGATGTGTCATGGTTTCCAAAGCCCATTCAGGGGGCAAGCTGCAATGTTAATCTATGGTAATGAGGGTATAATGAAGTCAGAGTCACTTGAGGACACTCTTGCCCTCCATCTGCGCAGGCACCTCCCAAGGGGCTTCCCCAAACGTGAGCAAGCAAGGTGTTTCTACAATGGTTGCAAGCAGCTTGGCCACAGCTTTTGTGTTTGTTGGTCTGTAACCCTAATTTTGTTGCTACCATTCCGCCCCACCTGGGTTCCTTATTCTGATCTCTTGACTCATTTGAAGTGTCATACACCACTGCTGTAATTTGTAGAAGTTTAATTCTATCATCTGGTCACCACAGCTACCTTACAAGTTATTTATCTTTATTATTCCAAGTTTATAGATAAGGAAACTGAGGCACAGAGAGATTAATTTGTTCTTGTTATATAGCTAGTAAGTGAAAGTGCTGGAACTTTAACCCTCTTTTTAACCAGGACATGATAGCAGTTACCTCTAAGTAGAGAGAGAATGGGATACGGGAGGCTTCAACTGAAATGTTTCAGTTTTTTTAAAATTCTGAAGAAACTACAGTGAAATATTAAGACTTGATAAAACCAAGTGAGAGAAACACAGGTGCCCATTATATCATTCTCCTTAACTAAGTATTTGTAACATTAGAAGGAGGAAAGGGGAAGGAGGAGAAGGTGGAAGAAGAAAAGAAAAGCAGGAGCAGTAAGAGGAGGAGGGAAAGGAGGGGACAGAAGAAGGGGAGAGGGAAAGAGAGAACACCCTGGCAGCCGGGTGAGGGATGAATTGAAATAGGACAAACTATTAGGTCATCACATATGAAATGTCTGATTTTTGAATCAAAAGTTTAGTTTATATCTCAAACAAGAAGCAGTACAGTTAATCAAAGTATGCACCTAAATTGCCGACGTGGTTTTGCCAATTACTGGTAGCTTGTTTATGCCAGCAGCGAAGAAGCCTGGAGAGCAAGTGACGATGAAATTGCGAAAGGCGTTTTCCACAGCTTGCTGAGAATGGAATCTTTTTCCTTGCAAGAAGTGGTCCGAAGCCTGGAAGAAGTGGTAGTCAGTTGG
>CAUYRT010040551.1:0-11836 GCA_963574885.1 Lepilemur ruficaudatus
CTAGCACTCTGGGAGGCCAAGGCGGGCGGATCGCTCAAGGTCAGGAGTTTGAAACCAGCCTGAGCAAGAGCGAGACCCCTGTCTCCACCAAAAATAGAAAGAAATTAATTGGCCAACTAAAAATATATATAGAAAAAATTAGCTGGGCATGGTGGCGTGTGCCTGTAGTGCCAGCTACTTGGGAGGCTGAGGCAGAAGGATTGCTTGAGCCCACGAGTGTGAGGTTGCTATGAGCTAGGCTGACGTCACGGCACTCTAGCCTGGGCAACACAGTGAGACTCTGTCTCAAAAAAATAAAAATTAAAAAATAAATAAATGTTTACTTTAAGGGCTCCTGGGAACAGCTCCTGGTTGGCCCCTCCCTCTACACCCTTCTCCATGTTGCTCTCTGCTCCAGGAGCTGCCCTGTATACACAGCCTGATGAAAACGCTCCTTAAAATAAACTTTAGTCAGACTCCTCTGTGCCCTCTTCTCAACCAAGCCTTGACACTGGCCCTGTCCTTGCTAGGCCTACATAGCCTTGTTTTAGAAAGAATCCTGCTAAGTCAGTTTAGAGAGAACCCCTGATGTCTGAACCCTCAGCCTGCCTTTAGTGAGAATGGGAATCCTGTTTAGTAGGTTTAGCAAGAATCCCCCTACCTTTGATGTCTCCTCTTAGCAATTTTCCATCCACTGACAGCCCACCCCCACTCTGCTATAAATCCACAGCTGTCGTTGCTGTATTTGGAGTTGAGCTCCCTCTTTCTCCCCTACAGAGAATCTTAACACCTATTGCAATAGTCTTGAATAAAGTCTTCTTCACTGTTTTAAAAAGCATAAGAATAATTTTTTCTTTAATAAGCCTCGGTGGGCGATGGAGTGCCCTGACAAGAGATTGGAGGGAGGGAGGAAAGGGGAATCTGGATTATTTATTCCTGTGGCTTCCCCTTGGGGAGTGGGTCAATCGCTCAACTAAAGGTCTCAGCTCCTGTCAGGAGTTCCATTTCACACAACCCTCTGCCGTCCACTGCCACCAACTGCCCCCAACTGCCCCCATCTTGCCCCTGCAGGCCTAGGTGTGGTAATGGAGTTCTCATTATTACTTGCCCCAGGGACGCTGCACTATTCCCATCCCTGTGGTTTCCCATCACTTTGTGCGTTATTAAATTCTCTTCAAGGTATCCTAATTTGAGGATGCCATCTGTTTCTTACTGGGTATCCCTAATACAGATATCATCTCAGCAGGTTTCTTATTCTAGAAAGGCTATAAACTCTAAGAAAGAAGGGCATGGATATAGCAAGCAGAAAGATTTTCATGAGTGACTTAGTGACTTAAATGAGCTTTGTTAAGCTGCCAGTTCTCCACCCTCTAGTTATTTTTATAATTCAGTAACAGAGAGTATTTTCTGAAACATACAGTTTCTAAACATCAATAGGGATTATTTTAAAAAGAAATATCCAAGGAAGCTGGAAGTAAAAACTGTGCTAGTTGAAATTAACCATGCTAGAAACTTAAGGTAAAGAGCTTCTTTGCCTTTATTTCCATCTGGTGTTTATGTTCAGCGGTAACTTCCACAGTAATACTTTTTTTTTTTTTTTGAGACAGAGTCTCACTCTGTTGCCCGGGCTAGAGTGCCGTGTCATCAGCCTAGCTCACAGCAACCTCAAACTCCTGGGCTCAGACGATCCTCCTGCCTCAGCTTCCCAAGTAGCTGGTACTACAGGCACGCGCCACCATGCCTGGATAATTTTTTAGTTGTCCAGCTAATTTCTTTCTATTTTTCAGTAAAGACGGGGTCTCGCTCTTGCTGAGGCTGGTCTCGACCTCCTAAGCTCAAACGATCCACCCACCTCGGCCTCCCAGAGTGCTAGAATGACAAGTGTGAGCCACTGTGCCCAGCCCACAGTAATACTTTTAATAAATACAAGAAACACTGTTTAATAATACCAAATACAAACATGGCAATTCACATAATAGCCTGCTGAAGGCTAATTCCATAGAACCTAGAATAGTCTACAGCAGTATTGGTCAAATTCAGGTTGTAGTGGATCGGGAAATCAATTCAGTGGGTCGTAATGTTTTATAAAATGATACATGCTATATACAATAATGTAAAATAGAAAATCACAGTATATATGTATAACCCTCACCAGAAATACAGTTTATTTTATCACCCAGTATATCAATAAGTAAAATAAAAATTTTATGAAACAGGCTGGCATGGTGGTTCCACGCCTACAATCCTAACACTCTGGGAGGCTGAGGTGGGAGGATTGCTTGAGGCCAGAAATTTGAAACAGCCTGAGCAACATAGTGAGACCTCATCTCTACAAAAAAGAAAAACAATTAGCCAGGTGTGGTGGCATGTGCCTGTAGTCCTAGCTACCTGGGAGGCTGAGGCAAGAGGGTTGCTAGAGTCCAGGAGTTTAAGGCTGCAGTGAGCTATGACTATACCGCTGTACTCCAGCCCTGGGTGATAAAGCAAGACCTTGTTCTCAAAAATAAGTAAATAAATAAATAAAACCAAACAAAATTTATGAAACAATATTTACTCTTACTACATGGAATGTATTGCGATATTTTCTTTTAACTAATGATTACAAACCACAGCTTGAAAAGTGCTGGCCTACAGTATTAACAGAGCCAGGTCTACAGAACTCTGTTCATATTACCACAAATCCCTGCTCCTTCTTCATCTGCTTTTATGTCATTTCCACAGTAGTGGCAGGAAGTCAAATCCTTTTCCTTCTTAGGTTTCTGTGTAACTACGACATGACTTCTGCCACCCAGTAGCTTCACTGGAAGAGAAATACCCTCAATCTGAAGATAAAGATATAGCAGATGCAAATGTAGCCCTGTCCACACCTCCTGGCATTCACTGTCATGACACATGCTAAGAGGAGCATCTCACTACAAGCAGCTGCAGCTCACAGCCTGAGGACAGAGGGCAGGGAATGAGTGGAAGCCAATGTCAGAGAGGTGCTGGAGGATAAACATCCTAGCCTTGTCACCCCTTGCTGTGTTCTTCCCAGTCTCCCCAAGTTCCCTAGCAGGACTGAGTGCCAGCTACCACTAGCAGTCACCTGCTTAATAACTCACCCTTTATCGCCTTCCTTCCTCCCTTTTGCCTGTTTGGGCTTCCTGGAATCACCTTTCACATAAGTGACTTGCACTGAAACCCTTGTCTCAGGGTCTGCTTCTAGGTAAATGCAACCTAAGAGAGTGTACCAGCATAACACAGTGTTGTTTAGAGCCAGGGCTGCAAAGGTGAGAACACCCACACACCAATAGGAAAATCAAGGCTTTAAAAAAAAAATGTAAAACAAAACAAAATTTTACCGTTTATAGCAATGAAAGTGAACAGGGACAATCTCTGACTAAAGAATCAGAAAAGCCAGTTTAGGAGATTTGTTCTACCCCAAACACCTGGAGACAAGAATAATACAGAACTCCTCAGTCAGCTGGGTGCTCTGGGATACCTATAGGATAGAGTCTATGTTCACTTCCCTGTGAATTACAATCTTAGGCTTCTCTTATATATTGTGATGCTTTACTTCTTACATTTATTAAGAAAGGAATTTTTACTTCTTCCAAAGAGAAAGAATTGTAGTCTTTAGCTGAAAACAACTTAAGTAATGTGAAAAATATGAAGGGAAAAAAATTATTAAGTGCTTGACAAAATGTTAAGAAAATTATCTGTAAATCACCTTTAACCTTTTTATGTTACTTTGAGGTCATGGGGAATGGGAGTAAGTCCTCAACCCAATTCTTCATTAAAAGTTCTGATATACTGCTGATATTTTCATTCAAAAATTATTATTTTTAAATGTAAAACAAGTTCAGCTCTGTGGTCAACACTGTAAACCAGGACTTTTTCCAGGCTGGAATCAAATGAGAAAGCTATGGCTAATTTTCCTTTGCACCTTCCATTCGGTAAACATTTCAGCATAGTCAGAGCAACCGCATAATTCCCTGTCTCAGGGAAGGAGTCATGGGAGCTACAGCTAAAGCAGGTCCCTGCACTGAAAACAGCTTTTCCAATGCACCAAGTATACTTCGACTGAGATTCAAATACTCACCCTGACCCAGCAGGAGGGGATGGCAGAGCTGAAGGGACATTGGCCTGTGGTTTTTCTTTCTCATTTTGTTTGAGGAAGGATTTGGCTTCTTTAGACGTAGCATCCACTTCCTTAGTCACCCTGCGCCAAGGAAAGAGACATCAAGTTTACAAGAGGACTAAAGCGGGAGAAACAAACTCTAAGACATTTACCTTCGAAAGGAAAATGTCCTCTGAGCTTTCAATAAATTCTGGCTGCTGTGCTTTAAGATTAAAATTTATTACAAGAATTTTACATGACGACATTTTCCCTGACTAAAATGAACAAATGAAACAATGTATATAAATTTTATCTCCCTAAAATCCCCCCCACGAGTCAGCATGAAACACACTGCAGCAGCTACTGATGAATCTCAGTCCATGATGCGTTACGGAAGGCTGAAAAAGGCCCTCACACTGCACCTCACACACAGACTAGCAATCGGACTTACAGGCCCCATAAAGGTTGAGATGGGGAGAAAAACACTGGCATTATCTCAAGGAGAAAAGCAATAGTATGAACAACTGAAAAACACTCTGCAGAAGGCTCCTGTTCTATACCTAGAATTAACTCAAAGATGAAACAGAAGCCCTTAAAACTGGCTAAATTAGCACTAATTTGGGAATGGAAGAAAGCAACAAGACCAAGAATCCTGTCTAATTTCAAATCTGAAAAAATCACCCTCATTAAAACTAAGTTCTAAAGGATCAAATAGAATATTTATGGTCCTTGAAATTTCAGATAAAGAGAGGAGGAGAAATGCCCAACGCCTGCCTAGGCTTGCCAGGTCAACAAAAACATCTGAGGAATGTTGTTTAAATTCTATCAGTAGAAGGATCTAAGATTATGGTCACTGTATTATATGAGTGTTCAACCAGGTCGTCCAGAAAAAGATTGGCCAAGAATAATGACAGGTAAATCCTATAAATTTCATCTTTAAGGAATGTAAGTCTCTATCCACCTTCTGGCCCTAATTCTAGGACAAATATTCTTGAGTCACCTTACATTCATCTTGTTTCTCCACTTACCACTGTGTCACATATACAAGTGGCACACAATAAGAGTTCGGGAGATTTTGTATTAAGAATCTTCACTGGGAAAGACTGCCAAGTTAATTTTGAAAGGCAACTTTTTAAAATAAACTGTTACTCCTCTGTTCACATTGTGATGGCTCAGTATTACTCAGAAAACCAAATATAAACTGCTGAACCTCACATTCAAGGTCCTCTGAAATCTGGTCCTACTCTACATCAGGCTCAATGTGTGTGCCTCTCTACTCTCCCAAATGGACCTCTCAAAAATAAGAGGAAAAACTTAAATGATTAGAATATCATTCAGTAATATTCTCTCTTTCTCTGTTGATCAACAAAGAAGATAGTTCCCTACCCCACTGATGCTGAGCTTGGGTATATGAGTTGCTTCAAAGGCCAATGTCATGGCTGACATGAGAGGAACAAAACTTTACACATGCTTGTGTTGTTCTACTGTTCCCTTGAATTGCTCCTTTGAGTCATAAGAGGAATGTGCCTCAAATACTTGCTGGTCCAAGATGGCAGAAGGACATATGGTACAGACCTGAACCCAACATGCAGCTTGGAGCCAAGCCAAGCCTAGATCAGCTGAATTCCAGATACCCAGAGGCACATGAGCAACAAATAAATGCTTATTGTTGTATACCACTGAGGTTTGGAATGGGTGTTACACAGCATGACTGCAGCAATAGCTGACTGATAACACATTTGCATTTCATGAATGAGAAAATGGAAATCTAAGGGGTTAAGTGACTTATTCAAGACTATACAGAGATTAAGCAGCAATGCTATAGAGAATCCTGTAAGCAGATAATATTTTCCAAAGATGGATGCCACAAATTTCCCATCCTCACAAATTCTTCCAGAATCCTGACACTACTCCAGCAAGAGAGGAGTCTGTGTCACCATCCCTTGAAACTGAGCGGTCCTTTGTGGCTGCCTCAACTCACAGAGTTCTGTCAAAGTGGCAGTACATAACTTCTGAGGCTAGCTAATAAAAGGGGATTTAGCTTTCACCTGGCTCTCTCTCTTAAGAATGCACCTTTGGAACTCTGTTACTACATAAGAAGTCTGGGCTACTCTGAAGCCACTATGTGGGAGAGACCATATAGGAAAACTACAGATGCCTGAGGTGCCTGTTCCAACTCCCAGGTATTTGAGTCTTCCTAGCCCTGGTGTCAGACATGGGAGTAATGGCTCCAGACTTAACCACTGTCTGATTAGAGCTATACAAGAGAGCCTGAGCGAGACCTGCCCTGCTGAGCCCAGCCACCCCTAGAACTGTAAGAAATAATAATAAAATAATTGTTCTTTTAAGCCACTAAATTTTGGAGTGATTTCTTAACACTGTTGTATAGATAACCAAAATAAAACCACATCCAAATTTCAGGTTTATGGAGAGTCCCAGGGCACTAGACTAGAAAGAGTTCCTTTAAATCTCCTTGCTCTAGGTAGAATCTGGGGCAGCCCAGAAATGACTAATGAAGAACAAGTAGACTTATACATAATGGTCTGAACACATGCTTTATTCTCCACTCCTACTAAAACCCTACCAAATAGTGGCAAATAAATTAAAAAGATAAAACTACACAAGGATAATGAGAAGAGGTGTAACAAAAAACAGATGCCAATGCCAATCAAATTTTCTCAAAGTAGAAAACATATAGACAAGCAGTAATTGGCTCTGGGTTTGGTTTTCCCTGATCTTCCCCGTACTTACGTGGAATGGCCAACAATAATCAAGCCAACCTGTTTTACAGTACCCTAAAAGGGTCATGAAATTGAGGTACTAGGAACCTTTGAAGGTACAGAAGAGGAGACAGCCTGAAACCAGCCAAAAGTCTGCATCAGGAGCAACAAGACCCCAGATTCCCTTCAGCACCTCAAACCACAAGCTACACTCCACCCCAACCCACAGAACCCATTACTCTTGGGAGAAATGAAAACTACAGAAGTTCCAGACTCACAAAAGGCAGATCGGAAGTCCATTCTGAACACAGAGGAATTAAATGAAAATCCATTTATTCACTCTTCCCTGGCCATAGACCACCGCTAATACATAAGAGGGAACACTGACAGGAAAAGTCCTATTTTTTGCAATAGTTAATTCAAGTGTTCTCAGAAGAAATTCCATTTTAACTTCATTTTCACTTACTCAGAACTTCCTGAAAACTCTTTATTTGGAGAAACTTTCCATGACTGGCCTTTTCCTAAAGGTGATTCATTTAGGAAAGTCTGAGCTAACTGATTCAGCTGGTTCTGTGATAGGGAAGGATAAAAAATATTATGTTCCCTCATTCCCCAAGGTTAACAAGCTGTACACTTTTCAAGTGGGGAAAACACCAAAATGGCAAAAATCCAAAATTCAACAACTAAAACACAGTTAGAAAACTAAAAGACTAACTTTGTGCTAACACTACTTTATGCTTATATTTACAAATTCTTCCCAGTCATCACTAGCTTTTTCTCACATTTTTTTTTCTTTTTAGCTAATCGATTGGGGCTTTATTTTCTCACATTTTTTAAAGATGTAGTAATACTCTGAACTTGATATAAAGACAAAAAAAGAAAAAGCAGAATAATGACATCAAGAGATTAAAAGATATAAAGATATGCTCAAATCTATATACCAAATTTGTATCTGGTTATCGATGAAAATTCAGATCTCCTAAGGTCCCTCAGGAGAGTTTCCAATAATACCTAAATTTAAGTATAAATAATCTAAGTTAAAAAAAAATCCTGCCAATATGCCAACTATTAACAATATTTGTGCTTTCTTTAGGGGGAGGGAGTTACAGAGCATTTTTACTTGTCATGTTACACGTTACATATTTCTGTAACATATTTTTTAAAAGTAATAAGCACGTATTATTTCTAAATATAAAACATTTATATTTAATATTCAAATTTTATGTATTATTATATATTTGACTATATAAATGCAAAATATATTTGTGGTATGTAATTTATAGAAAAAGTGCTTCCATATTCCATTTCTGTTTTGTTTTTGATACAGACATGGTGCTGCCCTCTTCTGACAAAAAATGAAAACAGCAGACTGCCTAAATACCCATCAAGTATTGTATTCAAAATTACCATCCATTTACTTTAGAAAATGAAATAGGAAACGTGGGACAGACAACTATATTAGTATTTACAAACAAAATTTAATTTGATTGGAAATTTAATGACTTCTCACAGCAAGAGCAACTGACCAGTCTTTCATATTCTCTATGTATGGCCACTGGTAAAGTTATAAATAAATCTTTAGATATTCTACATGACGGACGGAAAATTCAAGCCAAGAAAAAGCTCTAAAAATTTTTAAACTTATATTCCTAATGGTACATTAATAACATACTTTCTATATTATTTTTATAGGACTTTCGAGCCATTGAAGGTTTACCATCAGTGTGCTGCTACCCTCTACTAGACAACTCTAAAGCTTCCTGTATGATTTCTGGTAGCGAAATATATTATACTAATTCACATTAATTATTTAATGGATCTACAAAATAATTAATTACCAAAGAAAGGATGCCTTACAATGGAGAATTCTGGAAGATATTACTTTCAGTGGTCTAAATTATCACCCAAGGGACCCAATATCGGGTCCCTTGATAGATGAGAAGAATCATCAATGGAGTGGTTTTTTTAACATGATTAATCTGAAGCCAATAATGAAGAAACAATGCAACAATCCAAACTTAGGAATATTATGCAATACAAATAGCCTGGACTCTTAAAAAACAAAAACAAAAACCAATACCATGAAATATAAAAAAGTCTTGCAAACAGTTCTAAGTTCAAGGAAGTTGAAAAGACACATGCAAAAAAAAAAGACCAAAGACCAAATGTATTAATAATATTTAATCTTGGATTGAACAAGAAAACAACTACAAAAAACATTAGTAGGATAATGGGAAAATTTTGAAAAGAATCATCTGTATATCGTTACTCAAAGTGTAGGCTCCAAAACTACCTGTTACTGATACAAGACGAGATGGGTACAGAAATTGTGAGTATTTAGAAACTTCAGCAACTTGACAATGTCATAATATTCAAGACATGATCAATGGATGCACTGCATTAAACAGAGTATAGATCAATTCAGTCACTGTCAAACTTGCAAGGTGAGTCACATGTGAAATGAACTTGTGAATTAGTCATACTCAGACAATGTGTGTGATACTCTAGAGTTATTGTGTCAACCAAAATCCAAAAATGTAATAAAATGTAAGCATTTATTTTTATAACTTATTCATTTCTTTTTACAGACAGGGTCTCACTCTGTTGCCCAGGTTGGAGTACAGTGGTGTGATCATAGCTCACCGAAGCATCCAACTCCTGGGCTCAAACAATCCCCTTGCCTCAGCCTCAGTAGCTAGAACTGCAGGTGGCTACCACCACACCTGGCTAATCTTTCTTATTTTTTGTAGAAATGGGGTCTCATTCTGTTGCCCAGGCTGATCTTCAATTCTTGGCCTTAAGCGAGGCTCCCACCTTGGCCTTTCAAAGTATTGGGATTACAGGCGTGAACCACTTCATCTGGCCATGACTTATTTTTACAATCATTTTAATTGTCAATCAAATTTTGATTTTTAACATTTATACAGGTTGAGCATCCCAAATCTGAAAATCAAAAATGCTCCAAAATCCTAAACTTTCTGAGCACCAACACAATACTCAAAGCAATGATCACTGGAGCATTTTGAATTTCAGATTTGGGTTACTCATCCAGTAATAACAAATACTCCAAACTCCAAAGAAAAATCCCCAAACTGCAACGCTTCTTGTCCCAAGCATTTCGGATGAGGAATACTCAACCTATAGTTTAAAATTAGTAACTAAATTTAGAAAGTAAAATTGGTATTATTTCTTTTTAATCCTAATTTACTGATGGCAAAACAAGCCTCACTGGACGTCTTTGTAAAGAAAACACACACGTTTTCTGAACGCAGCAGTGGTAGTAATAAACCACTTGATGATAATGGAAATGATTCCAAAAAAAATGAAGACCATTCAAGACCATACTGGTTTTATTCCATGATTCTTCACATACGTTGTACATCCTTTATCTGAAACACGTGGAATCAGAAGTGTTTCAGATTTGGGAATATTTACATTATACTTACTGGCTGAGCATCCCTAATCTAAAAATCCAAAATCTGAAATGCAACAATGAGCATTTTATTTGAGTATTACGTCAGTGCTCAAAAAGTTTCAAATTTTTGAGCATTTTGGATTTTTGGATTTTGAGGTTAGGAATACTCAACCTGTAATGAGTTTGGTTTTTGATTATGCAGTGCTAAAACTTCAGTGAGCTCTTGGCAGAGACGTTTTGGATAATGATGCAATGAATCCATCAAAACACACAAAACAAATATGTTCAAAATCAAAAGCATTCTTTGAAAGAAAGAGTACTGAACGAAAAAGCTAATATAAACATGCCAAATTCTACATATTAATATTAGTGCAGTGAGGCCTTTCTGAAAAAGGAAGTTGATAAATGGTTATAGCTTTTTGAGAAAGGAGCACTTTTGGTTGCTAAAACTAAAGAAATATATACCACTGCCAAGATATTAGTAAAAGACTATAGCAATGATGTTCCGAAATGCTGGTGAATCTGTGGCAAAGAAATGGTTTAAATACAACCTTGCAATGATACTGCAGCTTGAAGATTTCAGGATCTGGCTTATGATACTGTGAATTATAATGAAGTTAGGAAAGTATTTTTTCAATGCAATGTGAAGAATGCCATATATTACTAACATGAAAATTATTTTATTATATGTGTGATTTAAATACAAAGGTGATAAAAAGGATTCTGTATAATAAAACTAGAATCACATTGTCAATACATGTGATTCGGAATTTAAGTGTTTGGAAGAATGTGTTCCAATGCTGCAGCTGCATGACAGGAAAACATTTTGGATTAAAGAGCTTGTGCCAGAATTAACATACTGCTGCTTCCTTTATCATGAAAAATCTCTGATCTGGGCGCAGTGGTGCACACCCATAATCTGAGCTACTTGGGAGGCTGAAGTGTGAGAGATGCCTGAGCCCAGGAGTTCCAGACCAGCCTGAGCAAGAGTGAGACCCTCATTTCTACAAAAAATACAAAAATTAGCTGGGCATAGTGGCATGTGCCTGTAGCCCCAGCTACGGGGGAGGGATTGCTTGAGCCCAAGAGTTTGAGGTTGCAGTAAGCTATGATGATGCCACTGCACTCTAGTCGGGGCAACAGAGCAAGACTCTATCTCTAAAAAAGGGAAAAAAATACAATAGTATCACTAGCTTCATTTTGGATAAAATTATAAATGAAAATCCCAAACTTAATGAAAAGTGCTTTAAAATTTATACTTCCAATTACAGGAAAATACCTTGAGATAGGTTTCTTTATGAGGGCTATGTAAAAAAACAAAAAACAAAACCAACAGAGAAATAATTTACCTATACGTTATCCCCCAGGAGTAGTGCTGCCATGAATCCAACTTAGATTAATAAGAAATAAGCTCTTCCATTGCAGTAAAAACTTTAAATATTAATATAAACAGCATTTATTCAAAGTGTGTCTGATATTTAACATTTTTTTTTTTTTTTTTTGAGACAGAGTCTCACTCTGTTGCCCGGGCTGTAGAGTGCCGTGGCGTCAGCCTAGCTCACAGCAACCTCAAACTCCTGGGCTCAAGCAATCCTTCTGCCTCAGCCTCCCAAGTAGCTGGGA
>CAUYRT010040555.1:0-21291 GCA_963574885.1 Lepilemur ruficaudatus
GGGGTTACACGTAAAGTCATCAATCAATACGTGGGAAGCATACATTGGTTTGGCCCCAAAAGGTGGGACATCTCGAAGCGGGGGCTTACAGGTTATAGGCGGGTTTAAAGATTCTTTGGCTTGTAATTGGTTAAAGACATGAAGCTTTGTCTAGAGGCTTGGAATGTTTTAACATAAGGAATGGTTATCAGAGATAAGCCACCGGACATAGATTCTTATGCAAATTGAGGACCTGCAGGTTTGTCTTGCATACCCTTAGGTCTGTCAATGGGTCACAAAGGACTCCAAGAAGGGAGGGGGGCATGATGAGGCATGTCTGCCCTCCCTCCTGGCAGACAATTTTAGGATATTCCTTTGGCCACGAGGGGGTCCATTCAGTCAGCCGGTGGGGGGGAGCCTTAAAATTTTATTTTGGTTCACACTCCCAGGCACTCTGTCTCAGAGACAAGTGCTCAGCAGTAAGGCTGTCTTGAGTCTGCATGGAGGAGTAGCATGTGGTCTGAGGCCAGAGTCTCTGGTGACTGGTGTCTAACATTGCGGCAGGTTGGCTGCACCCCTAACTGCTTGTCCAAGCCTCCTTAAATATTATACAATCATTTCTAGAAAGGTTGCTGTGGATCTCTCAGGAGCCAGGGAGGATGAGCTGCTAGAACCCCATAGAGGTAGCAGCAAGCATGTTCTGATTGGATCTTTAAAACAATCCATGAGATATACTAGCCAGGGATTTTTAAACACCTGTACCTGGGAGTCAGGTAGACCTTGCACCTTATTTTCAGATGAAAAAACTGAAGGCAAGAAAATGAAGTGACTTGCAAAGGTCAGAATTCCTCTGAGATGTCCAAAGTCAAGTCCATAGTAGGTCTTCCAAGCACTAGATCCAATTTTCTTTCTCTCCTCATTCCTTCCTGCTGTTGCCCAGGAAGGAATGACCATGGCTTGCTTGCTTAGAAGTCGATAAGAGTCAGTCTGGATTTTAAGCCTCCATGTGGACTCCAGCCTTCCAAAAATTGTGGAAAGAGCCAAGCGTTTCATGTTAAGCAAACGTGGATTTTAATCTAAGCTTTGTCACTTATTAGCTGTGTGTCCCTAGGCAAGATACTAACCTCTCACTGTAATTTCTTCCTTTAAATTCTTTACTCTTGATCACCACAGGGCTATCATGAGACTAAGAGAAGATGTCATGGCTTTAATAGAATGATGAATAAATTATTAGAGTAGGTTTTGTCCAGCTTTTAGTTGAGTCTTATGCTATAACCAATTCTCAACTGGATCAATACTGAAGTAAAACAATGACACCACCATGCTCCCGCCAGACAGTGAAGGAAAGCAGCGCCCCCAGAGGTCAGAATGGTAATCGCAGCAGTGGCAATGCATTATAACATCTTTGAAAAAAAGAGAGTTCTTTGGAGAAACGGCGCTTACATGAACAGCCTTCTCTCTCCCTTTGCCAATTAGTGACTCTTCCAGCTTAGGAGGATCAGCTTAGGAGGCCCTAGGGTCCTTTACCTGTGCAAACAGTGCAGCGCAGTGGATTGAATTCAGGATCCGTTTTATACTCCTAAACCAGCTCTGCCACTCCCTGGCTGCGTGGCCTCAGGCAAGTTATTTAACCTCTAGAGCAATGATGTTTCTAGGAGCACAGAGCGCAGGGCTCTCACATAGCAAGTGGCTGCTATTAGGATGCCAATAGGATGACCATCCCTTTTTACCCACCACGGCTGCAGGACCAGGCCAAACGAGCATTGTTTAAAGGACAGTTTCAAAGATACCTTTAGAGCTCTGTTTCCACCCAAGTTTGCCTTCCTCATGCCTAGCGATGGACCCTCCAACCTCACACTTCTAATGTCTATCTCAAAGGCAGTGGTTCTCAACCAGGAGCAAATTTGTCCCTTAGGGGACAGTCGGCAATGTCTGAAGGCATTTTTGGTTCTGACAACTGGAGGAATACTACTGGCATCTAGTGAGTGGAGGCCAGGGATGGTGCTAAACATCCCACAAAACACAAGATAGCCCCCCACAGCAGAAAATTATCTGGCCCAAACGTCACCATGCCAAGGATGAAAAACCCTGCTGCAAGGGCTAAGTGAGCTGGGTCACTCTGGAAGATGCATTTAGTCTGTTGGAATAGTAGAGAGATTCCTTAGACTCCCATCCTGAGAAGGAGTGGCCTAACCCCGAGGACTGTAACTAAATCTCACCCTCCCCAGGCAGAGGTACAAAGATGCCTCCAGCTTGTTGGAACCACTAAATGACCAAACGGTGGTGTGCATGATAGAATAGATTTTAATCACTCAGATTCCCGTTTTTAAGTTCTTAACCCTTCTACTTTTTCAGTTGTGTCACCTTGAGCATATTAAGTGCTAGGATCCTTGATTTCTTCATCTGTAAAATATAAATAATGCACCTGCCTGGTACAAAATTGTTATGAAGATTAAGGGACTGAATGCTTATAAACCAGTTAGCCAGTTACTGCTGGCATGTTGCAATTATTCAATAAACAATCTATCATCACTACTGTTACTATTATGCTGCCTATGGTAGTCAGAGCACAAACAGCTATTCTCATCAATATTGTTATTCTAGATCTATTTTAGGTTCTCAAATAGTTGTAGGTGACTGAGAGGCACGTGTACCTGTCTCTGTTTTGTGCTCAGACTCTGCAGACTGGTGAGCAGCAGGAAAGGAAAACAATCCAAACAGATGGGACCTTCACGGGGGCAGGTGTCTCCTAATCCTCCCCTCCCCCACACACATACTCATGAAAACTAAATGCTCTCTCAAGCTTCCTTCATCCGTGGGATAATTTCTTTAAAACCTGCATGGAATCTCAAGTCATGAAGAATGATGAGACTAATTATAGACTCAGCATTGCACAAAAGCCTCTTGGTTATCTGTTCATAGAGATTATTCAGTTTGAGTCAAAGTCCATTCAGAGTGTTTAATTTTGGAACCATCCAGAAGCTAACAGACTTAGTCTGTCAAATCTATGGGGACAAGGACACCCTATCATTTGTTTTTATAGCTTTCACAATGCCTAGAACTGCTCTGACACATAGAAGAGCCCCCCCCCAAAAAGTGGCTTTAGTATCTATACTTAGTGAGACCATTGACTCATTCACTTGGAAACATGGCTGATTACAGGTTGAAGATTTTTTTCCTTTCTTTTTTTTTTTTTTTAGAAAGAGTCTTAATATTTTTCCCTGGATAGAATGCAGTGGCATCATTATAGCTCACTGCAACCTCAAACTCCTGGGCTCAAGCCATCCTTCTGCCTCAGCTTCCCAAGTAGCTGGGACTACAAGCACGCATCATCATACCCAGCTAATTTCATTTCTTTTCTTTTCTTTTCTTACCTTTTCTTTTCTTTTCTTTTCTTTTAGTAGAGGCTATTTTTTTTCTGTTTTTAGTAGAGACAGGGTCTTGCTCTTGCTCAGGCTGGTCTCAAACTCCTGACCTCAAGCGATCCTCCTGCCTCAGCCTCCCAGAGTGCTAAGATTATAGGCATGAGCCACCACGCACAGCCAGAATTTATTTTTTAGTTGTTATTTTGTCCCAATAAGAAAAGTAACACATACATAATAGGCACATTTAAAAATATGCCCTATCAAAGAAAGAAAACTTAAAGAAAGGCATCACCTATATTCCCATCCTCAGCAATAACCCTTGTGGGTATGTCATCGTTTTTTCTTCCAGTGTTTTCTTTTTACACATATATGGGTGTGTTTTTGCCTTTGTTTTGTTTAGGGGCTTGACATTTTTTAGAAATTGTAATTACACTGTATAAAAAATTTGTGGACTGCATTTTTCTTCTTGTCCACTCTTATAAGCATTTTAAACTATGATGGTTACCTAATATTCTAACAAAATGACCATCACAGAGTTCACTCAACCACCCCACTGGGTGACATCGTTCCTGGACATCTAAGTTACTTTTTCATTTTTATTGGTATAGCTGCAACAAATATTTTGGATATAAAGCTTTTAACAAAATAATTCCCAATGGAGGATTATTTCTTTGGGATACATTATCAGAAATAGAATTACTGGGTTGGAGAATTTTAAGGACTTTGCAAGGTGTTTTAAAGACCTTTTAAAGACTCTGCAAACATCTCCCACATTGCTCATTGTGGATATAACTTCAGTTTCTTAGAGTGTGTGAAATGCCACCTACCTCCCCAACTTCTACCAAACTCTGTCTGTTGTGGGGACTTCCCAGAGCCATCCTTCTTGCTGACTGCCGAGGATCTGACTATGGTCCGAAAGCCACCCCTTGGGGATCAGTCCAGTTTGACCACCCAGGGAACCCCAGCTGGGAACAAGAGTGGCTGAAATCTGGCCATTCCTTCGCCAATACATTGCCCAGTTGCCTCTGAGCAGCAATGGAATGTTGCCGGAAGACAACACTTCCGTCAACCACTTACTTTTATTCCATTTATAGAGAGCCTGTTTTTCCTCATTACCATGGCAACACAGGCTCAAGGCTAATAGGCATTCCTTGCTGCTTAGAGGAAAAACCTCAGCTGACAGCAAGCGGGAGAGAGACAGGAAAGAAAAGCGGAGCCCTTTTCTGTTTCCCCTCCATGCCTCTGCAAACGAGCAGAGATAATTAAAAATTAGACTTTAAAGTCACACAGACACTGACAGAGGGAACATTAGGAAGATTCTGGTGCTAGCAAGACCATCTGTTTCCGGCATTAATTAAAAGGGAGGGAGATAAACCAAATCACCTCAGACCTCATCTCTCCTTGTGTTGGTCCTTTGAGAGAATCCCTCTGCCCTTTGGGGAATTACTTGACTTCCAATCAACCTCAACGGATCTCAAAGATGAAGTGGGCTTTAACAGCATGCTTCAGTATCCCACCTCAAATCTTGTCAATTTCACCTCAGCAGCATGCCTCCTTCCCAACTGTCCTTGGTCTCCCAGCTTCTCTTCATCCAGTGCCCACCTGCTGACATTGTTCTCAGGCTGTCTTCTTTAGACACACCTCTGATTATGTCCAAGTAAAGAGCACTCCCAGCTCCCTACTGCTCCCGGAAGAGAGCGCAGCTGATGTAGCTCAGCACACAATGTCCCAAGAACACACAGTGCCACTCTCACTAACTCAGTTCCCCGAATGAGCCATGCATTCCCTTTCAAGATCCTGTTCTCTTGCCTGTGAAGACGCAGTTTCTCTTCTTAAAAAATGCCTCCCTCCTCTTCAAAACCCAACCCAAATGCCATTTCTCTAAATTGAGTCATTTCCTGTCCTGTGCTCACATGCCAACTCATTCATACCTTGGGTATAGCCCTTCCCACACTAAGTGGTCTCGGCGGCCACCTCCCCTCCTCTCCTAGCCTGGGGGCTTCTGTAGGGTGAGACCACATGCGTTCGTCTCTGCATGCTACCTAGCACATTGTAGGTGGAAGTTATTACCCTCACTAAGATGGGTTCTTTGGTTGGAAGGATATATTCCTCTATCTGGGGAGATGGGAATAACACTTTGAACTTCTCTACCATAAAACTTCTAAGGGACCCAAACCTCTCATTCACAACCTCATCACCAAACATATACTGTGTTCCTGGCAATGTTGTGTCATGGTTCAGAATTTGGAATGTTGTTATAGTTGTTGTTTGGGGAAGAAAGGTCAAAGTTCACAGTAAACTTTTATTCAAAAGCAGTGATAATAGGATACTGACACCTCTTCCAGCAGTACCCAGCACCCAGTTTCCACAATGATTGACATCTGGCCAATTTTGAGTCCTTTGTTGCCTTTCCTTCCTCATTATTTTGCTAGGGTATTTTAAGGTGAATCGCAGACATAATATTATTTCATCTAAATATGTTTCATAAACAGTCTAGGTTGAAATCCTACTTCTTCTACCTACTCTTTCTATGACCTTGGGTAGGTTAATTAACCTCCCTAATGCTTGTTTTCTATACATGTAAAATGAGAATAATTATGGTAGGTCCATCATAGGGTTATAATGGGAAGCAAATGGACTATTCTTGGAAAAACACTTGACACTTAGCAGGTGCCCAGCCCATGTGCTAAGTGGTCCGTGTCAGCCATCAGATTCACTATTATTATTATCATAATTGCTGAATTCACAGCACAGTCCCAAGCACTTAGGACACAAAAGACATAAGACTGTGTCTATCAGTAATCATGACTCTGGCAGCAGAATGAGGACAGATTGGAGCATGGAGAAGCTAGAACCTCAGAGACCAAATAGGAGGCTAGAAAAAGAATCCTGCCAGAGATGATGGGGCCCTGGGTGGGACAGTGGCAAAGAGTGGAGATGATACAGACAAGGAGAGTGAGAGCCAAGACCCCTGACTGATTGGCTGCAGCAGGGGACGTCCTTCTGCAATTGAAGGTCAAGTTTAGATTCTGGTGCCTGGAGAGAGTAAGTCAGGGAAAGGGGAGGCAGTGGGAGATAATGAGTTTCTTCTTAGACTCGCTCTGTCTGCGGTACTGATGGGGCGTCCCATGGTGGGCATCCTATAGAAGAGACGTGGGCGTGTGAGGCTGCTGATCATGCCAAGCCGGTGCTTCTTCTTCCTTTTGTGAAACATGCATCTTCTCCTATGTAGCTGGCTGTTGGTTTTCTTTTAGAGTTACTTACACATCTCCCAGAGACTGGAGTGATATGTCTCCAAGACAAAGGCCACCGAGGATGCTGGCAACCACCAGAACATAGGAGAAAAGTGTGGAAAAGATATTCTCCATGAATGACCACCCGTACTGACACTTTCATTTTGGAGTCCTAGCCTACAGAACTGCGAGGAAATAAATTTCTGTTGTTTCAAGCCACCTGGTTTGTGGTACTTTGTTACAGCATCCTTAGGAAACTAATATATGACCCCAACATTACCATGTGTTCATAATTTTTATTAAAAAAGGAAAAGAATGATTAGTTTAGCTGAAGACCTGGGTATGTTTTTTCAAAGCATTATTTCTAGGTCCTTGTTCATATGCAAACAGTTATTTACTTGGTTGTAGTTATAGCCATAGTTTTATTCCTGGACATTTTTTTAGCTTGACAAAGTACCGGTTTGTGCTTCTTAATTCAAGTGTGTGCATCTCTACTGGCCATTGATTAACCCTAGATCCTGCTGTTTCCTACTTTGAAAAGAAACAAGCCCACTTGCTGCATTTCCAACTCGCAACTCTGCTTCTAATTTTCCTGCTCACGTTGCAACAAGATTTGGCTCATTATACTGCAGGCTGTTGGTCCCTCTAGTAACTCGCTGATTCTAACTTCTCACACACATCCTTGATCCCACCACCATGGAGATCCGTCTCTCAAACCCTAAACAGATGAAACTCAACCAGTGGGTCCTTTGAGGGGCCACAGAGAGACAATGAGTGGGTTTAATTTACAGTAAAACAATATGCTGAAGGTTGCTTCATGCACTGAGCAGAAATCAAGTTGTCTGATGTTTGTGTAGAACCCAAACTGAGATCCAATTCCTTCTTTGTTGGCCTAGAATTAAAGGGTTTGTAGCTGCAGCTCTCTGCTGCTTTCCTGCATGCCATGATATTTAAGCTAAGCCTTAATCTAAGCCCCACACAGATATTAAAAAGTGGAATGCTGTCTCAGTGTTTCAGGGTGACTTGTCCCTGGGGACAAGCAGGGGATTTGTCTTTCTTCTTCCCTGCCTCAGTCAGCCAAGTGTGACGCCTGACTCACGGTAGGCAGGTGATGTTTGCTAAATGAAACACTGTTTGAATTCAGAGGCTCTAAAATGTCAGAGCCCCAGAATCACCAGGAGTGGACTACCTGTCCAGTCTCAACAAGTAGGTCTAGGGTAAGGCCAACACATCATTTTTTTAAAGCAACACACATGATTTTTCACACAGGCAGTCTTCAATCCATATTTTGAAAAAAACTAATGTAACCAATGAGCATTTCGAAGTCAGAGAGCATATTGTGTTCTTCTGTAGTGAGCCCCTATTGAGCTGTGTACCACACTCTCTTCCCAGTCCTGGGAATTGAGCAGAATCAAATCTCCTGTGGGCAGGTCCATGTCCAAGTTGCTATGTGGGTACTGAGATGAGGCAGGTCTGCCCTTCAAGAGCCCACAGACCAATGGGAGGGATGGAAATGGGGGAAAAGTTCTCATAATACTGTAGTTCTCAACTGGAGGTGATTCCATTCAAAAGGAAATTGAATATTATGAAGCACTAAATGTGACCCCAATTTCAAAGGACATTTGGCAATGGTCTATAAACATTTTGTTTGTCACAAATGTCAAGTGCTACTGGCATCTAGCAGGTAGAGACCAAGGATGCTGCTAAACACCCTGGAATACACACTCAGGACAGACCCCACAACAAAGAATTATCTGACCCAACATGTCAATAGTTTCTAGGTTGAGAAACTCTCCAAGAGAGAATGGAATAAGTCTAAGAACCCAGGAACAAGGAAGATGCATATAAAAGTATGAAGGAAATAACACATTACTGGCCCTGTGATCTGGTACCCAGCAGTCCACATCCTTCCTTCCTCTCTCCCACTGCTTCACTCTCCCCTACTTCCAACCCTCTGTCTCATACCTGGCAACCATGCATCAAGCTGTATCACGTTGTGTGGAGCTGTGTTTGAAGCCAGGATTCTCCATCTGCCACTGTCTAACCTTGGGCAAGCCTCACTTAACCTCACTGAACCTCATTCTCATTTCAACTCTCCTCCATGAGCAACAGAGATGCAAGAAGAAAAGAGGCGAATATTTTTATGTACACCTGAGTGACAGCCTGACAAACTCCCACTTGTCTCTTGGGGTTGAGGCAGTGAAATGAAATTACATATATAGGATGCTTTGCTCAGTGACAGCCCTGGTGAGCGCTTGTCACATGTCAGCTGCTGTGATGATGATAAGCAACATCCTCTGCCATCCCGTAGATTCACCACCTCTGCCTTTTTCTTTACATTTAGCTAGCTTTTGGGTTCAGCTCTTTCCTTGAGACTCTCACCTTCTTCCAGTACAACATTTGGGCAGGTGGTGACTCTCATATTTCTACATTCCTTGCTCCAGAGCCGATCCTCTCTCCCAGCCCTCCTCTCTAAGTGGGAGGATCCAGTAGCTACTTCCCTTTAATATAAGTGTGGGAGAACCATCTTTCTACAGTTGCGCTTTGGTTGCAAATGCTCCTTACACAAACAGGATCACTCTTTTATTTCCACTCTCTTCTGTAGACCACTCCACAGTTCCCAGACAGCTTATCCCAGGTGTGGACTCTGCCTCTGTTGGTACCTCTAATCCTGCATCCCAGTCACCCTAGCATTTGTGTAGATGACAGTTACATTTAAATGATATAGTCAACATACCTCAATTCCCTTAGTGCTAAAAATGCCCCATACCCTTGCAAACCAGCCCTTTTCCTCCAAGCCTAAAGAGTGGTCACCTGTGCCATCTAAACTATACTTTCCAAAATGTTATTAATGTTATTAGGTCAGGCTGTCATCCCTTTCAAAGATGGCTCCTGACTTGGGAACTTTCAAGGCTTTGAGGGGTCTTTGGACTCCTTACAGTTTTAACCCTTTTCCATAAATTTTCTTGTTCAACAATTCCAGGTGAAAACCCTGTGGCATTATGGAATGATGTCGTTATCACTCTGTGAATAAATAAAACCAGCACTACCTGGAAGCAAGGTAGTTACATCATTAGTAAGGAACTGGAGTCTCCCAACCACAAATACAGTGTTTCTCTCCCTGATTTGAGAGTTTGTTAAAGATTCAAAGCAAGAACCAGTCAAAAATATGTGTTGTAAGTTCTGCCCTTGTCATGTGGAATTTCAAGTGCAGCAGGAGCTCAGGTTGTTATTTTAACCCCTCTTTTCTCCAAGTAGAACAGTATTTCCATAGATTATTTATATGTCCTTCTGTGTGGCTGGGTGACAAACTTCTACTTGATCTTCAAGTCCCAGGCTAAAAGTTACTTCTTCTCGATAGCTTTGTCTAGTTTTCCTCCTTCTCCCATCCCAAACAAATTCCTTCCTCCTCTTCATACTTCAAACATCTCTTAGAGATTGTGCAACAGATGTATTTCTGCAGGTCTTCCTGAGAGACCGAAGAAGAGGAAGCATCTCACAATCCTTTCTATCCTCCTCCCTGGTTTTCACTCACACATTGCAATCAGCACCCACGGAGTGTCCTTTTCAGTTCTATTCAACCACCCAGATCCAACATTGCGGAACATTGTTAATAACTCAAACACTGGAGGCAATTCACTAGGTCTTTTTCTCAACTTTTGCTTTAGTTCAAAATACAATAGGACAAGAACATACAGCCTGGTTTAAGGATTAGGCAGATTTCTACAGAACGTTCTGGCTTTGGGTACAATGCTTCATTCATTTAAACCACGTATTACCACGATGTATCAGGAGAGTCAGCGTCATCCAAGTGTGCAGGAAAAAAGAACCGGTGGCTCCATCCAGATCACAATGCCTTGCTTTGTGCTTTTCTTTCTTCCTCACTCTCAGAACATCCCTCACCTCTTCTAAGCCAGTGTTCCCTCTAATGATCCCAGAGTTGAATGTCTGAATTTTTTCTCTACCTTCCCAGTAGGTCAATCCCTGATTACTGACATTTTACTTTTCCAGTCACTCTAACATCTAGGTCAAAACCTTGGGGCTCACTCAGAAGTTACTTGGCAGAGCCCAGAAATTCCAGATTCCAAGCCTACTTGCAATGCGGTGTGTTACATTGAAACACAGACGTTGGATTTTAATCAATCCCTTCCCAAAGATGGCCATCGCTAATACGAGTAATATTTCACAGATGACTTTGGTAGATGTGCTTCTTAATTATAGTATTACTCATTTCTTCTTTTCAAAGCTTTTAATTTATCATCTAATAGGCACAGTCATCCATGGAATTATTCATCTTTATTTTTTTTTCCCTATTTTAGCTGGCTATGCTTATTACCATTCATAGCACAAGCTGAGCGCTGTGGCTATTAAGCGGTGTCATTTCTACCCTAATGACTTTGTGCCTTTCACACCATTCAAAAGGAAATTGAATATTATGAAGCACTAAATGTGACCCCAAACAAAGATTGAGCATTATTAACCCTCTTTGCCCAAGTGTGAAGGAACTAACCACTCAGGTAGGTGAGTGGAGGTGGAAGGATATTCTAGATCTGTATGATCTGGTGCGGGCAGTGGCATCCTTGTAAACTCTTTGAAATGCAGTGTCAGGGGCCCCAACCCACCTTTCTGGAATTATGCCCCACATTCACTTTTGCTCTTTTGTGCCTGAGGCCACTGGCCTTTTTCCAGTCTCTCCTTCCACATTCTGCTCCCTCCGCTTGAGATGGTCCTCTCTCCCCTCTCGCCACAGCTAAATCCTCTCCATCCTTTAAATCCCAGCTCGATTATCACTTCTGCAGAGACACTCTCCCTAATCTTCCCAACCAGGTCAAATCCCCCGTCCACAATCTCATGACACCATCTTAGCAATTATCAAGTGGCAGTTTTACATTTGTGTGAGTCACTCATTGATTAAGCCTGTGCCTCTGTAAGACTATAAGCTTCATGGGCACAGGGGATCTTGTAGGTGTTGTGTTTGCTCACTGTCATCTCCCTAGACATTAATGACTGGTACAATGTACTCGATATGTTTGTTGAGTTAAAAAACAAACAAACAAACAAACAAAAAAACCACTGTGGCCATGTGTACAAGTCAGTGTCCTGGCAGGAAATAAGCAACACACTTAGCTGAGGTTTTAAAGACTTCAGGGTTAAGGAGACCAATAGGGATGTTGAGATGTCCAGAAACTAGCAACCATAGGAAGATATTCCCCACCCTGGGCCTGAAAAGGCATGGGGAAGAAAAAGCATTATCAGAGTCCAGAGAGAAAGCTGGAGTGTTGCAGAGCTATAACAGTGAAGAGGCAGAGATAGTGCCAGGGAAATGTCTCAAGGCAGGGATGAAGGAGGAGATACCTTCACTTTCCCTCCTCCTGCATTCTGAGCTCCTGCCAGGATCTTTCAGTGGCCAAGTCCAGCTGGAAGCCATGGGACAAAGGGCCCAGCAGATACAGTCCGCAGTGGAATGTACAGAGAGACCAGAGGTGAATGAGGGAGCTACACCTAAGAATAAGCAAAACCCAAGGTTGCAACCCTGAGCCGTCCTCAGCCTTGCAGGAGGCTTCCAAGAACCCCACCTCTCTCAGTTCTGCTGCCGACAGAAATAAGTATGGTGAGAACTACTGCTCCTCTGCTTACATGTCGTGAGCCAATGACATTTCCCTGTGGGGCCATCTCTGAGTCTTAAATGCCGGCAGACTTCATTGAGAGCATGAACCAACCGTACAAGATCAGCTCTGATGGGTTGCAATCCACTGGGGCTAAATAAACAAACCCAGGAACTCTGCATTAATGAGTCTAGCTATATGGAGTGAATTGTTTTTAAATAAATTATTCCGAGAGCCTCTGTTAGGTTGCTGCAGCCTCTGTCCTTAACCTTGAGGGAAGTAGCTGGGGCGGTTTTCAAAGAGGATGGGCTTGGGAGCAGGGGTCGTGCTTGGCTGTGAGACTATTCACAGAAGATCAAAGAAGTAGGAGAGAGGAGGTCCGGGATGTCTGCAAAGGAGTGTTCTCCTCAGTGCAATGTGATCTGGCTCCTGCCGCCCCACCTCGCTGAGTCTGCCCTCTCTAAATCACCGCGACCCAGAATCCAGGGCCGCCTGTTGCCCTCCTCCCTCTGATCTGTTCACCTCCTCATTCTCTCACCTTGCCCTACTCCTGCCCCTCAGCTCCCTGGGCCTGTCCCAGTCTCCTGTCTACATTTTAGGGATAGAGGTGGGAGAAGAAGCCAGTGCTCTCTGACGTTTCCACGGCCCTCCTCTCCCTGGGGACCAGAGTGTTCAGTGACTCACCCACACCCACCTGGCGCCATGCTTATTCATTTGACTTCAGTGGATCCCAGATTGGTCTCTTCAACCCTGTCCTCTCTCCTAAGCCCCTTGGCCAGGTGTCTGCCGCCATACATCTCCCCCTGGCTGTCCAGCCAGGACCTCAAACACAATGCCAGCCTTGAACTCAGTCTCTCCTCCTGGAGAGGAAATGCACCTCAGAACCTAAGGATTTTTGTTCCAAAATGAAGCTGAAAGAAGATGATGGGAGCAACAGACAATGTAGATTATTATCTCCATCATTGTAAGTGTCACGGCAGTATTATGAATCCATCACTGGGAACAGCCTAGTATCTATCCTAGAGCATCACAGTCCCCCTGGTCCCCTGTGAGTCACCTTCCATTCTTTCTATCCTCAGGCTCCATGCTCAATCCTCGCTATGTCTCCTAGCGAAGCCTGTCCCTTGCATCTGCGGGCCCCAGAGCAAGAGCACGAATGGACACTCCCAGCCCACGGTCGGCCCCTTTCTCTCCCCACCCCAGAGTCCCACCTGTGCCACCAGGGAATGTCTTGCTCGCATAATGAGGGAAAGTCCCTGTGCAGTCTTGAAACCATTTGAGCAGAGAATTCTGGAAGCCCAGGAACCCAAAGCATGGTCTAGAAGTCTGTGTGTTGGGGGGAGGCTGCTGGCTTTGGGTGTCTGTCCCTTTGGAACCCACAGAATTCTCACCCCATAGGTAGGGGTGCAGGCAGAGGAAAGTCAGGGTGCAGTCAGCTAAGGAGTGCCCAGGCCTCAGAGTAGAACCTCTCCTCTGGACTTTGGAGTCATACAGAACCCAGTAGGAGTCCACCTCTTCTTAGTTGGCCTTAGGCAAGTCAAGGGTGGGAGCATGCTATCAAGAAAAAATCTGGGTGGGACACGGTGGCTCACGCCTGGAATCCTAGCACTGTGGAGGGCTGAGGTGAGAGGATCGCTGGAGGTCAAGAGTTAGAGACCAGCCTGAGCAAGAGTGAGATCCCATCTCTACTAAAAATAGAAAGAAATTAGCCAGACAACTAAAAATATATAGAAAAAATTAGCTGGGCATGGTGGCGCATGCCTGCAGTCCCAGCTACTCGGGAGAAATCCTTAAGAGGATTTCTTAAGCCCAGGAGTTTGAGGTTGCTGTGAGCTAGGCTGACGCCACAGCACTCCAGCCGCCAGGCTCTGTCTCAAAAAAAAAAAAAAAAAAGAAAAGAAAAAAATCTCAGGGCTCTAGGGGAGGAGGATGTAGATCTTTCAGAAGTCCAGCAGAGGGCGCTGGGCACTCAGGTTTTCTTATAAATAGCTTCTAGGAGAGACGGTGACTGCACCAAGTGCTTAATAGGCGTCTTCCCCAATCTTCATTACCATTCTGTTAGATGGGTATAAATAAACCTGCAACGGGCAGAACAACGGCCCCCAAAAGTGCCACATCTTCATCCACTGAACCTGTTACCTCACATGGCAAAAGGGACTTTGCAGATGAGATTAAGTGAGGGATTTTGGGATGGGGAGATTATCCTGGATTATCCGGTGGGTCCGACGTCATCACTAGGGTGTCAGAGTCAGAGAGAGATTGGAAGATGCTCCACTGCTGGCTTTGAAGGGACATACAAACACAGGAATGCAGGGGGCTTCTTCCAGAGCTGGAAAAGCCAAGGAAATGAATTCTTCCCTGGAGAGAAATGCAGAAAGGAACACAGTTCTACAGCATCTTGATTTTAACCCCTTTTAGACTTCTGAACTGAAAGGTGATAAATTTGTGCTTCAAGACACTACATCAGTGGTAATTTGTTACAACAATAATAGTATTGTTATTATTGTTGTAAACTGATATAAAACCTTACCTCCTCTTTGCAAGGAAAAAAGCGAGTACCACAGAGAAGTTGGGTGAACTGCCCACAGTCACACAGCTAGTGATTTCGGGAGTCTGGATTCCCACGGAGACCCCCGTGGCTCTGAGGTGCAGGCCCGTGTCCTCCCAGCAATCGCCTACAATTGGTAGATACGGAAATGTTAATGAAGTCACAAGGAAGTTGTGTTCAGGCTTCCGTGATATTTCCCAGCACAGAAATGGTTTGAAGCAATCAGCGACCAGCTCTGTCACTAGTAGAGAGAAAGTCTTACCAACATAAGAAGACCTTAGGAGCAAAATTGAAAGTCTACAAAAGGGCCTTCCGTGCAAGTAGAGGCTGGTTAGTGGCTTCAAGGTCTGCGCAAGTTCTACCTTTTCCACTTCCGGATCCCGGGATCCAGCCCCCAGCTTCCTGTGCACCTGCCCTTGCTCTCTGCGTTCAATCACCCCGGCCTCTTCCTATTAGAGAACCTACCTGGGACTCAGGCCCACCTGGAGCCAACGCACATGCCCTTCCCTACCCCTGAATCACCATCGTGCAGGGCTTTCCACAGCTGCTGCTTCTCACCCTTCAGTTCTCACTTACCCGTCACCTTCTTAAACTACCTGTATTGGTTTCCTGCTGCTGTTGTAACAAGTGACCACAAACTTAATGGCTTAAGCAACATAAATGTATTATCTTATGGTTCTGGAAACCAGAAATGCAAAATTCAATATGCCGACAGGGCTGTGCTACTCGTAGAGGCTCTGGGGAGAATTTATTTCCTTGCCTTTTCCAATTTCCCGAGGCCACCTGTGTTCCTTGATTGTGGCCTTCCCAGCAAGGCCATCACTCTAAATTCTGCTTTCCTTGTCCCATCGCCATCTCTGTGACTCTGACCCTCCTGCCTCCTTTTATAAAGCCCTTGTAATTCTATTGAGCCCACCCACATAGCCCAGGATGACCTCCCCACTCAAGACCGTTCATAATCACGAATGCAAAGTCCCTTTTGCCACGTTAGGTAACAGACTCACGGGTTCCGGGGTTTGGGGTGTGGACACCTTCGGGTGTGGGGTGGGGTCATTCTGCCTGCCACTGCCCTTCGCAGGGATCCTGGTGAAGCACTTTGCTCCCCAGCCCACCATTTATTCCCCGTTGTGGAACCCTGTTCACTCCCTTCATAGCACATTTTTCTAAGTTGTGAAATTCTTTTTATTATGATGAGCCTGTTTAATAAGGGAAACTGTGATTCCTTCGGGACAGACCACACTTGCTTCACCCAGCTCCTGGCACAGGGCTTTGGCACTGCTGAATGGCTGAATGAACAAATGGATGGGCAATATAGTAACATATAAGGAAGGGGAGTTGCAGAGAGATAAGCGGCTTGTTGGAATGGGATAAATTCATCAGAGCAGAGCCTGGGATTCAGCTCTGTGATATCCCCACTGCCTGCTCCGCCACTATCCACTTGGAGTGGCATCCAGGTGTCCTGCCAGAGACCAGGAGTGTCTGAAAAGGTCCAGCTGGCCCCTGTGCTCCAGATCTTGGCATCTTGAGGTGTTCGAAGGACATGACTCAGGTTTCCTTTCTCCACTGTCTGGATGGGAAACCAGCTCCTTCGGAGATGGCCTGAGTATGGCCAGAATCCCAGCCCTGGAACACCAGGCTGCTGAGACCAGATCTGGCCAGCCACGCAGCTGGCAGTAGAGTCTCAGACTGGGCGTGGGGGACCACAGCCCTGATTACCAACCAACTCCGCTGGGCCACCCAGGGCACACTGAGCAGGCTGCCCAGAGACAGCTGCCCAAGCCAGGGGCCCTGGGAGTCTCAGTGGACAGAACAAAAACCTCTGGGTGAGGCTCAGCCACCTGGAGTCTCACTGTCTCCACATATCCATTTGCTCATTCATTTGATCATTCATTCATTCATTCATTCAGGAGGCTATCATGTACCGGATTTTTTTTTGCACCGGGGACTCTGAGGCAGACACCATTGTCCTGCCCTTGTAGAGCTGCACTCCCTAATATGGTGGCCACAGGCCGCGTGCAGCCACAGAGCATTTGAAGTATGGCTCGTCTGCAAGGTGATATACTATTAGTGTAAAACATACCCTGGATTCCAAAAACTTAGTCCAAAAAAAAAAGGGGGGGGATGTAAAATTTCTCCTTAATACTTCATTATATTGAGTATATATTGAAATAATGTTTTTGGAAATATTTGGTTAAAGAAAACATATCATCAAAATTAATTTCACCAGTTTCTTTTTACATTTCTTAATGTGGCTTATTAGAAAAATTCTAGCCACATTCATGGTTCGCTTCATACGTCTATTAGACAGCGCTGTTTTACGGACTTGCAATGCAGAGAAGAGGCTGATGTGTAAGTTAGAAGCCTGGGGTAGGGTTGATGTCACTGGCCCACCTCCGGTGCTGAGGAAGCCCAGAGGAGAAGTGCTTGGGTCAGACCATGAGAGTCACAGGTGGCAGGCACAGAGCAAATGCCTGGAAGAGTCACATCTAAGTCAACAGCCACAAGACAAATCCAAGTCGGCTCAGGACCAGGGCACTCCAGGAAGGGGACCCAGGACATACTGAGAGCCCTGTGAGCTTCAGATCCATCTTGAGTGTTGGGAACGAGGGAGAACAGAGGTGAACGGAAGAAAAGAAGCCGGAAAAGGCCACAGACATCAGGTCCTGAAATGGCTAGTCCAGTGCCGTCCGACAGAATTAGGATGCGAGCCACATGCAGAGGTTTAAATCTGCTAGTAGCAACGTTCAAAAAAGCACAAGAAGTTAATTTTAGTGATGTTTTATTTAGCCCCATGCATTTAAAATGTTGTTTTGACATGTAATAAATGTCAACAATTCTTACCGAGATATTTTGCATTCTTTTTTATGATTAAGAGATATTTTGCATATTTTTTATGGCTCGGTCTTTGAAGTCTGGTGTGTATTTTACATGACAGCACATGGCAATTTATACTAGCCACATTTCAAGTGCTAGGTGACCACATTGACTAGTGACTACGGTATTGGACAATGCAGGTCTGCTAGACTATTCTCTCAAATACAATGGGAAAAGGTTTTCAGCAGAAGAGTGCTTTAAAAAAATTTTTTTTCTGGAAACTGCAAGGGAAACGTCTCCCATGTGCTCCTGAGCTTTCTGGAGCCTGTCACCACCATCTTTGGGGTGCTATCACCCCCCAGAGCACCTCCGCTTACAAACAGGTAACTTGGGAGCAATGCCTCTTTTTGCAGGCTTTACACTGCCATGGTGTTATTAGAGGGCAGTTTTGGGATATAGAGAGCACAACCCTGTCCTGGGTTTTGTCCAGAGTCCTGAAAAGGAGAAGGGGTCCTCTCAATTCCCACGTGGTTCCCACCAGCTTTCAGGTGACAGCCAGAGGTAATTACCCTTGGATATTTCATCACCAGGCTTTTCGTCTGTGAAACTGGTGCAAATGCTCAGCACCAGAGGCTTGGTGTCTGGAGAAAATGAAGCAACATATGTCAAATGGCTCCCATTGTGGATTGAAAAATAATTGATCAAAAAATGGTAGTTTCTTTCCTTTGAAGTTATCATCAGAAGGGCTCTTTCCCATTTCCAAGAGCAGCCTAAGAAGAGGAGAGAGATTCCAGCAGCATGCCTGTGGGTCAGACTACTTAAATGGCCTCTTGGAAATGCTCCTAATCTTTTATCCAGCCTGCACATAGAGAGACTTCAAGGAGTCAGTTCATTTCAGAAAGAAATGTCAGGAAAGTAGGCAGATTAGAGGCAGCCCTGCAGGGGGCTATTTCCTGGCAGTCACAACAAGCTTTAACTGGTGAGAAAACGACTTTTCAGTTTCCCTGGATTCTGTCTTATTGGAGAAGCAGCTTAAAAATTGTTCCTAATCTCCAAGGAGTTTTCAGATGCTTAATGGCTTGCCAGGGTGATAAACAACTGGATTCTGGGGAGGCATTATGTGAAACATTACCTACCAGTTCCCTTTGCCTTTGAGAATCAAATGAGGCAGCACAGTCAAGGCAGAATTGGGAAAAAGAGCTGGTTTGGAAGTCTGGTGCACCTGAAGGAACCACAATTCTGCCACTGATAACCATGTAATCTTTAGACAAGTTGCTAACATGTTTAAATATCACAGTACTTATCTGTGAAATGGGTATAATATATATCTTAGAAGGTAAGAATTACATATGTAAGCTGAGAATGTATTAGCTACTGTTACTGCATTTATCTCCAAAACTTAGTGGCTTGAAACAGCATTTATGATCTCAGTTTCTGTGCCATAAGGAATCTGGGTATGGCTTAATTGGGTCCTTTGGCTGTCACAAGGCTGCAATCAAGGTGTCAGTTGGGGCTGTGGTCTCATATAGAGGCTCAACTGGGGAAGGCTCTGTTTCTAAGCTCTCTCAATGTTTGGTGGCAGGATTCAGTTCCTCACAGGCTTTTGGACTAAGGGTATCAGTTCCTCACTGATTGTTGGCTTGAGTCTGCCTCAGTTCGTTGCCATGTGGGCCTCTCCAAAGGGCAGCCCACAACACGGCAGCTTGTGTCATCAGAGTGAGGAAGTGAGAAGAGTCAGAGAAAGAGAGACAGCGCAAGACGGAAGTCACAGTCTTTTATAACCTAATCTTGGAAGTGATTAACCGTCACTTTTGCTGCATTCTGTTGGTTAGAAGCAAGTCACTAGGTCCAGCCTACACTCAAGGGGAGGAGATTGCACATGGGCATGAGTATCAGATGGTGGGGAATCACTGAAAGCCACTTTGGAAGCTGCTACTGCATAAAGATTCTCAGTGAGTAGTAGCTGGTTTTATGACCAAATGTGAAAGCCCTTTGAAAAGCAATGCTCACCACCAAAATAGAAGGAATCTACTGATTGTATATTAGGGTCATAAAATTTAACAATCACATGACATTATCTGTCTATAATACAGAGGTCAATTCTGTCCAATGCCAGGTTATCCAAAGACTACATTGAAAGATTCATTTAATCTATATTAAATGTTGATTTGATAACATGTTACCAAATAACAGTATTTGGATAGTAACATCACGGGGCACCCATTTCCCTTCATGATGTTTAATTGTATATCCATTTCTCTTTCTAATTCTTTTAGAATATTGGTGTTTTTTTGGAGATGTAAATAAAAATATGTGTGTCAGTTTTCTCATTTAACAATATTACAAAAGCATTTACTCCTGCTGTGTAGTGTTTATAATTAGCTGTATATGTCTTTATATTCATTATCAACTGCATAACATTTCCATTCAGTAGATAAATGTAAGGGCCGTAATTTACTTAACCATCCTCTTAACTCCGGGACATATAAGTTGCCTGGGTGTTTTACCATAAAAAGCAATGCCATGATTGAGTGTCTTTTGTGTAGTAAGTTTTTTCCCCATAATTTGAATTATGTCTTTAGGATAAAGTTCCAGAAAAGCAATTTAGAGAATACAGACATGTTAATGACGCTGTCAAGTTCTTATCCAAATGAGTAGAAGATTTTGATTTTTATATAAGCCAACAATGCTCCATCAGACACAGGTTGAGTGCCTCAAAGGCAGGCACTGCATTTTACTTTTTAATTTTTTTTAACCACAGCATCTAGCCTAAAAGCAACATTTAATGAATTATTTGTGGACTGAATGAATAAATGAAAATATTTTAAAATTGGAGACTTCAAGGAAAATACCTACTCTAGCTAGATCTGTTGTAACTCTTTTCCCTGCCTCTTAATCAAGAGCTGTTGCATTTCCATTTAGATTTCACTAAGATGGGGAGGGCATACCAGTGCCAAGTTCTGGGCTGTCTGTTGCCCTTTCTGCATCTCATTTCATCCTCTTGAACCCCTGTAGTTCCAATTCCACACAGCAACAAAATGCGATGCTCAAAAGGTACATCAGATTCTGTCACACCCTTGCTTTTTCAGATGTCAGGGGACATCCGTTGGTCTAACAAGCTTCCCCACATTTGAAAGGAAACAATGGGTCCTCTTTTCTGGGGAGAATACTGGTCCAGGGAAACGCCACTTAGATGGAAGTTTCCTCCCAATAACCAGCAATCGTGGGAATTTTCCTGGATGCAGTTCAGCCCTGGGTAATGGGTCAATTTAGCCAAACTATGAATCAGAGTTAAAATAACACTTAAGTAAGCATGGGACAAATGACTTTCAAAAATTACTTTTATTGGTCAAAATTTAACCTAATACACCTTGCCAGCCTGCAGCATGTCATTCTTGGAACTCCAAAGAACTTCCACCCCTCTTTTAAGAAATTTTCATCTATGTGAACCAAAATAAAATTTTAAGGCTCACCCCCACCACTGGCTGACTGAATGGACCCCCTCGTGGCCAAAGGAATATCCTAAAACCAAACTGTCTGCCAGGAGGAGGGAGGTCAGACATGCCTCATCATGCCCCCCTCCCTTCTTGGAGACATCCTTTGTGACCCATTGACAGGCCTAAGGGTATGCAAGACAAACCTGCAGGTCCTCAATTTACACAACAAATCTATGTCTGGTGGCTTATCTCTGATAACAGCTCCTTATGTTAAAACATTCCAAGCCTTTAGACAAAGCTTCATGTCTT